>BSBM01001402.1:18782500-18950000 GCA_027924585.1 Larix kaempferi
ACGGAAGCTGAAGAGTCACAAGTCATAGTTGTTTCTGCATACTTGTTCTCTTTGGGATGACGAAGAGTTTTGGGGTGTGGGAGATGTTGGAAGGGTCCTTTGGGCCCTTGTACATGTCATCTATCTAAGGTATATATTAACATATGTATTAATGGACAAACATGATATTCATATTCAATGGGTAGTTGCAGCGGGTGCAATCACTCCAACCTCTCTATACGATGTATAAAGTATACCATATGAAAATGAATAAACTAGTTGAGTACTTGACCCATATATTTTTTCTTGGATGTATGGATATCTATATGTGTCTATACTTAAATTCTTGCTCGAAACCTCTACTTCTAACAAGATCTAACTTTGACCCAAATCAACCTTGCTTTATTTTCAATTGATTTCCCCAACCTCTTGCTTCTATGAGGTAGGTTGTTTTGTTTTGTAGCCTATTATGTAACTATATCTTGACTACGGCTAACGTATCATTTTTTGCCTCTTCTTTTAAACTAGAAATTAAAAGGTTCAAAGCCTATTTATTACACTCATGGTCACGTTTGAAAGCCAGTATGGAAGCTTCAAATGCAACTTCCACACATATCTCTAGTTCGTTTAAAAGTAGTTGCATTAGCATCCCTATCTAAATGGCATCTCCAAGACCCAATTGTATGGATAAAATTCTCTAAGGTGCAAGGTTTAACTATCAATGGCGGAGTGTTATCTTACGAAAGGACCAAAGCCAAGTAAAAGACGTTGTTAATCAAAATGAATAGTTGTTGAATGATAAGTATTTCTAACTTAGTTAAGTAGCTATAGTATTCATTTTTAATCAATTAAATAAATTTTTCATATCATTTTAATTAATATTATAATTTATAAATAAGATAAGACTATTCACTATTAAGTGTTAATAAATTAAATAAATTGTTATTATCATTTTAATTAACATTATAATTTATAAACAAAACAAGACACATCTACTTGTATTGCGGATTCATCTCACTATTAAAATCATATAAACTAACAATTATAATAATTAAAACATAAACGAATTGGATTAAATTAATGTGATTGTAATGGTTTGTTTTGTTTACATATATCTATGTATAAATTAAGAATACAAATTTTACATAGTTATATTTTTGTAGAGGCATTCTCTTTGTTTGTGGTTTCACAGGGATGCCACAATGTTGTTAGTGAATTTTTTTTTTTTATCCTCATATAAATTTTCACATTAAAAAATATTATACTGATTATTCCTTTGGAATTAAAGTATATAATTTTGATTAAACATTGTTGTAACTGAGACAACAATCCTGAAAACCGATTTTCCATATAATACATCAACAAAAAGACCTAAAAGAGTTTCCAAAAATGATTCTTTTACAAAATTATAGTGTATTCTTCCCACCCAAAAATAAACAAAGGTAAATACAAGTTCTTCAATTAGTGCATTCCTGAAAACAAAGAATTGGTAAAAGGCAACATTGTCTAGATTGAAAAATTAAAAGTAGTTATTAATAAAACACCAAGGAACCATTCGAAAGGACAATCAAGTCCCTCCACTCCTTGAAGAACAAAATGCCCTCTAAAGATGTAAGTCCTTTTTTGGAGAGTATATATGCATCTAAGTTGTATTCTCGGTAAACATGGAAATACTCCATACCGTGGAAGAGTGTTTATAGATGTCTAATTCTTGTCAGCCACCACTCCAACGGAATTGCCTAAATATTGCTCCTATGTTGTGCCCACTCTAGAATGATCCTAGAATCCACAACAATCCTAAACTAATGAATCTGCGTGTAGTGTGCCAAATGCAAGGAGTTTGCTTCTAGTGTTGGTCCCACCGCCACAACCCATCTAGAGTTTATAGTGGTGGGAACCTGCCACTTTCAGGATAATTCCAATTTCAGAGATCGTCCTACCAATCTGTGATGCATCGTCGAAGAAACCCACCGACAACGAACCTTCAAATATAGAAGGAGAGAAGATTTTGTTTTATGGAGGCTCCACTCTTTTCTAATAATCCTGGAAGTGTGCCAATTCTTGTAGAGCAATTTTTTTACAAGGTCTAAGACTGTAATAAAAAATAACCTTGTTTCTAAGGTTCCAAATGGACCAACTAATGAAAGTAGGTAGTTCTTCCCACTGTGCACCAAGTGATCTCCAATTAAATAGGCACGTCTCAAAACCATAGTAGCATAATTCAGCCTTATTGGTAGTTTGTGTACGGAAATTCGAACAAATTTGAATTTGTCGAATATTCTGTCTAAGTGTAATACAGATAAGATAATTAAATTTTGAAAACAATTTAAAAAAAAACAACTTTAATTATTTAAACACACATAAAAATACCATTCAATTTCATACTTTCTTATCAAAATAATTATTAGTATCTCTCACATTCATTAGGTCTAGGTTGTTGAGATTTTATATTTTTTGTTTTTTAAATATATGTTTAATTTTATTATATAAATGTCTACATACATTTATGGTATATTTCTGAATATTTAATTAAAACTATTATATATATGTACTGTATATTTGTGAATATTTAATTAAAAGTATTATATATAAGCACTCTAGTTTCGTATTTTATTCTTACTAGTTTTTTTCATTACGTATTTTTTCCACATCGAATCGTATCCGTACTCGAGTTATGCAACTATGCTAAAAAATATCAGTTGCCCAAGTTTTTTCCAACTTTATGATGTATCATAGCTCTCGCCAAATCTTGTATGTGAAATCACATGAAACAAATTGATGAAGGATAGTTTCAACCTCTGATCTACAGAGGACATAGAAACTTGGTCCCTGGCCCCCCTCTTGACCAAATTGTCCCACATCAAAAGTATACCTTCCAACAATAACCAACAAAAATACTTGACTTTTAATGATTAGAAAATATTAAAAGCTTATAATATTAAAATTCCTTCTTGGCCGCTTGGAATTAAGCATGGAAAAGTATCTCGAGCCCATTTAAAGAATTATGTTCCTTTAATTGATAATAAAATTTTAAAAGCTGATAATATTAACTGTAGTTGTGTGATCAGACCTTCTGTGCGGCTTGGAATGTAGCATGTGAAAGTATCTCAAGCCAATTTGCATTTTGTGTCTGGGTTTTCTTCTCTCACAAAAAGCATTCTTGGCATAGGAAAGAGGGAGTCATATTTGATCTCCTAGATCCTGTGGAATATTCATACACACTTTATTGATCCAATTGTATGGCATATAACACTCCCATCTTCTTCTCCGATGTTGGTGATTGATATGAAATTTTGAACAATGTTTCTAGTGTTTTATTCATTTAAATGTAGAGTTGAAAAATATAATTACTAGCATTTGCCCCTTGAGGGGAAAAAGTGAACGTCGTTAGGGAAAGAGAAAATTTTGTAACAATCTCAGAACACGCATTCCCAACTGGAATAGTTAGTCGACTCATCGACCATCACATTTCTGGATGGAGTTGAATATCATAGATGGTGACAAGAAGTCGACAAAACTCTAACTTGGTTGATAAAAGTTGTCCGGTCGATATGAAATGGTCGAACTTATGGTCATTATTATTAAAAGTTGTCAGCATTGTATCATGGATGATGCCAATATTTCTTTCTACCGTCGGGAGCGTTTAGCCGAAGAATGTCATTCAGGTTTCCATATGACTTTGAACACTTGTCGGACCCAAAAACGATCATGAAGACTGTCCTTACTATTGACAATGGAGATAGATCTTGTTGAAGATCGATGGTGGAAAATCCATATCGTGGTGCAAAAATTATTGAACAAAACTTGCAAACTTGACAGGTTCACCTTCGACAAGTCTCGATTCAACTTTGACAATCCAACAAACTCGAAGAGAGCTTTGACAAAATGGCAGTCGAGATCAACAAAATGATATCTTTCATCCATGGTTGCAATTATTGAACGACACACGTTGAAATTCATATGGAACGACACACATTCAAAGTCATATGGAAACTTTCACATGGAAGTTGATAATTGTCGAAGTTGAATCGAGACTTTTCGAAGGTGAACCTATTGAGTTTTCAAGTTGTCAGATCCAGAAACGATAGTGAAGACTGTCCATACTATCAGAAATAGAGATAGGTCTTGTTGAAGATTGACGGTGGCAAATCCATATCGTAGTGCAAAAATTATTGAACAAAACTTGTATATAACTATGCTTTAATTGATAAATGTAGCTGTTATGACTTGTCTGGATTGGAATTCACTTATGTCATCTTGCATATCGTGTTGGCCTTCTCACTACAAGTCTACTGCCTATTAGCCACCAATGATCCTCCAACTATTCACATTTTGTGAATATCAACTCGTCTTTAATATCTACATTGATGAATCTTAAGTTGATGACTATGTTGTCGACCAAGAGACAATTGAGTCTCTTCATCACTTCAAAATTTTGTGAGTCGACAATCGACTAGAAAAGATCAACCGACAGAGTGTAGTTGACTAGCACCTATCTTGACCAGGAAATATCAGTCAAAACCTTGCAGCGACAATGCAAGGAAAGAATTGGGTCATGGGCAGTTGGTCAGTTGGCGGTGCAATGGTCCACTAGGTCTTTGTAGTCAATGACGACATGGGGGAAGTTGACCAGTGCAGTTGGTGGTCGATGATACTTAGTCGAATGTTAACGGTCGGTGCAAGTGGTTGTCATATGGTTGAACCTCTCATTGTCGATACAATTATGGTCGATGCCCCTGTAATATTGAATGGTTGACTATCACCCAATAGTTGATGAATTCATTGACGATGGCAGCAGTCAATGTGAAGAGAGTTGAGAAGTTGTCATCTTAAAGCTCGTTCATTGACTTTACTTGGCTATTGCCGAATGCAACCAACTTGGTCGAGGTGGTTGATTCCCTATGAATTCTGTTAGGAGAAAGAATACCTGGAAGAAATCAATATATGTTGTTCCAAACAAGAGGTCATTGTGGCGCTATTAAATATTTTACCTCCCTTAGTTTCCTATACATATAGCAGAAAAAGCAATTGTGTATCAACTACAGTTAATACTTGTTAAGGCTATACAAATGGAGTAGATGTTAATATGCTTTACAAATGGAGTCATAATAATAATATAATCCCCTAATGTAGTCATAATAATCTAATCCTCTTACAAATGGAGTCATAATAATAATCTAATCCTCTAATGTAGTCATAATAATCTAAGTCGAAGTTGAATCAAGACTTGTTGAAGGTGAACCTGTCGAGTTTGCATGTTGTTGGAGCCAGAAACAATCATGAAGATTGTCCTTACAATCAGGAACCAACATAGATCTTGTCCAAGATCGACAGTGGCAAATCCATATTAGAGCAGTATATACTTGCTTGACATTTGATAATAGGAAAACGAATGTTAGAGCAGTAAAAAATAAGCGAGCACTAAGCGACCAATGGATCCCCTTTTTAAGTGTTGGTGAAAATTCTTGGTCGACGTATGTTTAAAAGTATCTTTTAGAGTCCACATATGTCAAACTTACGACTCTCAAGCACGCCCATGGATTGGTTGATCAATGTTTGTGCAAACACATGTGTTTTCAAAAAGTATGGTCGATATTATATTTGTTTTAGATCGACATATTTTATTGTTTTGGTCGGTTGTAAATGGTTGATGTTAAAATATGGTCGGAATTTCCCTTTTGGTTGAGGTAGACATCTTATTAAAGTTGTCCTGTATTTTGGTCGATATGCAAAAACATGTTATGCTTCGCCCAACAACCTTTGTCGCGTGCTCCAAGCCACATATGTTCTTCAGCTTCACACACCCATCTTCCCACAACTCCTCGAAAGATGTCAATGGCTCCATACTTGGCTAATGAACATGGACGATCGACTCTCTGAGTCTCCACCATCATTTGTATGTACATGGTTGATGGTCCAATAGCTGCAGAATGGTCAATCAATGACCGAATGGTCGGATTTACTATCGACAATATTGGGTTGTGGGCGATTGGTCAGCCAGTGTCAGCCTAACCTAGTCAAGCCTCTTATGGAAGTTTCTACCAGTCGTTCCAAAAAACTTCAGCACTTAATGATGTTAGCTATTTCATTGTTTACTTAAATTAGCCAATGTTTTATAAGAAGATTACCCATAAGATGGAGGAAACCAAATCCAATAATATTAATTTAAGTTTCACGAGTTATAGTAGAATCGTTGAGGCCAAGCACCTTTGAAAATTCCCATGACTCAAACATAAACAAGTAATATAATAAACCTAGAAAATTCCTAGTATTGTTGTGTTCTAACCATCCACACAATTATGCTCTATTGGATTGTTTAACTACACCTAACTTATACACTACTAAATATTGAAGAATCTCCACCCTTGGCCTCTTTCCAAGTGACAAATGGCACCTTAAATTTGTCTTAGATTCAAACTTGGTTATCCAAACTTCATTCCCTGAACTCAAAATGATAAAGGCTTGATGAATACTCAATCAATAGTTGGGATCACATAGATTGATCGAACAAGATGCCCACACGTATCTCATGTCTCTCATAAGGTCAACCCAAGTTTTTGCACGACTCATCAATGTAACCATCTTCCACCAAGACAATATGACCAGCTTCATTAAATGATGCAAGGTGAATCAATTAACAAATTCCTCCCACACATGGAACCTTATTTTGCACCAACCCATTCATATGGGACCACCATTGATGCTAATGTGTCCACACTACACCACTAAATTTGACTTAGAAATCCATCCAAAATCACTCTCTTGAATGTTTTTGTCCAATTCATGTATCACCCTTTGGCTCATGTAACTCAAATGATTGGTCCTAAGCCTCCATCCATAAAATGGCCTCACCTTAGTCACCATGCATCCATATTCAATTTACTTAATTACTCAACTTCAGTAGATCACCAACTCAAACTTCATCCCAAATTCTATAATTTTTTTTTGTCACAACCATGCCCACATGTTTGTGGTTGTTGTAGCTGACAAGTGTTTATAGAGTCATATCTATCGGTGCCATTTTATAATAATTTCTCCACCAAAATCCTCTCATAAAACAACCTACATTGGATGATCCTATTCATATGAGACAAATTCAATCTCCATTCAAGAAAACCCAAAGTTTTTGCAAGTATTACACAAATGTAGCACCCAATTACTTTGGGATTACCTCATGAATGGAAAATTTAGAATGGGATGGGATGAGCCAACAATGACCCCTGCACTTTGTGATTGTATATGTTCCATATATAATTGGGCATAATTTCTTGTGGAAACCCTTGTTCCATTCTTTACAAATGTGCAAAATACATAGTTGTCACTCACTTAGTAGTTGTTCATGACATGATATTTATTGTCACTATTTACACTTGGTGGTTGTTTGCTCAAGTATGCTAAGTACTTTGTGCTAAATGTTCTAAATTCAATTTATGAACTTTGTTTCTTTTTGCAAATATTTTTAAATAGAAGAAAAAGTGCATATAATGATTGACATTAGATACAAAACATCATTTGGCACTGTAGAGATGTGCTTAGACTTGTTGTAGTTGCATGAATGAAAATATATTTTCATCCCATATATATAGAGTTGTATGATGATATATACATACAAATGTGATATCTTGACTAACTACCAATGTTTGATTAATGTACTTGATTTTTGTTTATTTATATGATGATATATTGATATAAAATATGATAGCTTGATTAACTACCATTGTTTGATTAATATTTTTCCATGGAGAAAAATAATTTTTGATCTTATTTGTTCAAATAAAAAACCCCACCAATGGTGCTTACATCATTTTCCAATGGACTTCACTGGTCGATGGTCGATGGGACTTCATTGGTTGACAGTCGACGGGATGGCTAATCCAAGGAAATACTCATGCCATGGTAGTCAACGACCAATCCTTAGTGCTGAGGACTCCAACCAAATAGTTGATGGTCGTTTTGATCAACATATTTTTTGTTTTGATGATGATTCCCATGCCGTATAGAGTCTAACATAACTCCAAAAATTGTCTCCCAATCTGGGAAATCGCAAAGCTCTTTCATTCCACGACAATCTGCCAGATCAATATGTTATTCTTCCAAGTACTTCCAATGTTATTGCAAAGTATTTATTATTACAATTTTCTTGTTCCTTTACGTCGACATTACTTTTGCACTTTCTGAACTCGACAAGTTCGACTTCTTTATGAACGTTAATAAAAAATGGAATTTGTTTCTTGGCGTTGAAGGTTTTGTAAATTTTATAATAATTCGTAATGCATTCACGTTCAGTACAGAAGACTGCTGAAAATTTGAAATCTCTAAGCTTGTTGCGGGCGCAGCAGGCTTCAAGCTCAGGAATGTTAGCATCATAGGAAGGAAATAATTTACTGACCTCCTCTGATATTCGCGACCTCCTCGACCTCCTCTGACCTCAGACCTTCTCCGACCTTGTATCATTTGGTAATCAGAGCTCTAAGGAGTCGATCATCCAGTCATGAGAGGTCAGTCGATCTACTTCACGCTGTCCATATGCCGAGAATTTATAGAATCACATCATGGTAATGAATCATTTTTAGGAATTGTGTCATGAGGTGATGAAGATAATGTCTCAAGATATTTGACATTCTCAATATACTATACAACCTGTCTCGCTTCTATCCCTGCATACAATAAATTTAGAACTACATGGGATTTTTAGATAAAGTTCATTCCAGTTGGGAGTTGCTACCAAATTCGCAGAATAATTCCTCGTTGACCAGAAAAGTCCCCTCGACTGTCGAGGATTAGAACATAATTCCTCTTCGACCAGTAAATTCCGCTCGACCGTCGAGCATTAAAACATAATTCATACTTTGAAAATTCCTTGCTCTTTGTTTACCATTTTGAGATTCAGCCGACTATTTGTCTATGCACTTAATCAGTGAGATCATTTTTTTTGTGGGTTGATCGTCTCACTGTATTTTATGTCGACATCATTTCATAGGTTGGCTACTGTGCGCTCCTTTTGTAGCATATTTTTACAGATCTGAAGTGGCCGACCATCTCTGTCTATATTAAATGATTCCATCAATAAGATGCAGCCCAGTAAAGTCGAGTGTTGGTTAATATACTCTCCTCGTCACACCTACAACATAGTCCAATGCATGTATAGATTTTGTTGTAGTAATTTAAAGTCTCATTTTTCATACTTATTATATAATACTATGTAATTGTAATGATCGAAAGGAGGGCATATGTCTATTATGTAACAACAATATTCCTAGTAAATATTGTTCCACTATTATGTCCACATTTCTAATTCAATAATTTATCGGTTAGTTAGGATGAATGAGGAGTACATGCCTATGATTCCAAGGTGAACATATTGTTTTCCCTTCATTACTCTAGTTCTACTAAGTTCGAGAGGTAAGTAAAGACCAGAGGCTAGTTTTAAACTTAGTATACAATAACACTTTCCTCTACATCCACATAGATCGTAATCATTGATTCCATTTAAAGTTTCAACTCGGTGTCTGCTCTTTCCATTATACTTGTATAAAATAATGCAACCTATATTTGAATCAATATGTAACACGGATACAGACAGAAGCCCCGTCTATTAGTCTAATTATGTTTTAAATTTTATCTTTCTCATTATAGTAGCCACAGAAACACATCATGATTTTCGCTTATAGCCACACTTAGGAGTAATATATCCAACATTGTATCCTTTTCGTACAGCTTTCACTCCCATATCTCTAGATGGACAGAAATTGATGTTTCGTTAAAAAGCTAGTAATAGGCTTGACCGTCTCTATCTCAATATATTTTAATCACTAAAGAAAAAGGCTGTGCGATAAGCAATTGCAGATCACTAAGCATTTGACATTTTTGGATTAATAACATTCATCTTGTAAAAATCAACTTCATTTACAATTCAAAAGTTATCATGTCTGCTAGGGATCTGGCATTTTGTGGAGAACACATTTTCAAAAATGAATGTGAATTCATAGAAATGATACATCAACAGCAATGATGTTAGGATATTTAGACACTTAGGAGTTAGTTAAGATCAACTTGTGTAATATATCCATTAGGGATAGTGTGTTTCTTTAGTATGCATTTGTAAATACTTAATCCGACGGTCACGATATGTTCCCGACATAGAGTGATCCGACGGCTCAACTTCTCTTAGATCAAACCTAACCTTGATATGTGGCTTAACACCCGATTGGTCCATGATCTCTATTTAAAGAGCATGGAGGGTCATTGTTTAGTTGATCGATTATGAGAAGCTCATTTGTAACTTTCTTTCTTTGCATAATAAATTGTCCCGTAGAAGCTATTTGGCCGGGGCCGTGGAGTGTTTCCCTCAAGAGGGTTTAATCCACGTCAAAAAATCGGTGTGTTGATCTGTGATCTGTTTGTGTGAAGTGGTTTCTCTTGGTGTTCGGTCCTTTGGTAGTACCCTGTATACCCGAACATGGTATCAGAGCTTTTATGAAGTGCCGCTTCCGGTTATGATCTAGATCTTGAACTGTTGTTGTTGAAACTCGAAATGGTTTCTAGTTCTAGTATTTTTGTCCATTTTTGGGCTGTGGGAGGTGTTCCATTGCGTTCAGAGCGTCGTTTTCATTGGGAAATAGTTTTCGTTTGATCGAAAACGGTTCCCAGTTGCTCCAGAAACACGTATTTCATCAGATCTGAAGGTATAATGTTACAGTGACGCATTTTTTTTATTTTCTTTTTTTTTGGGTTCTGATTGTTGCTTTCCCGTCTGTGTATGCTCTTTGCCATGCACCTTAAGCGATCTTGGAAAATCAGAAACAGAAAGGGAAAGGGTTTTTCTCGGCTGCGTATGCTCTTTGCCGTGCACCTTGCGCGATCTCGGCAAATGAGAAACAGAGAGAAAACGTAGACTTTCCGAGCAAACTAACAAGATCTAACTCCACAAGTATGGAAAAGTTTTTTTTGTTTTGATTTGTGGTGTGTTTTGTAGGAGAAAGGGCAAGCACGCAAACCGAGCAAGAAGAGTTAAAAAAAAAAGCCCACTTCCTCATTCCCATATTTTACATACCTTTTAATCTAGCTCACTTGGTTCAAAGTTGCTTTATTACTTAATAGGTCTTGAGTTCAAGTCTTAGGAAGTTACTTTTAAAAGAAAAAGTGCATGCAATTTCTATTTTCAAGTTATTTTATTGTAAAAGTACATCTCACTTAAATAATAAAAAATAAAAATACAAGTGAGTCACTTAAGTTTTTTTTATTATTGTTGCACTATTTAAAAGTAATATCATTGTAAAAGTGAAATCGCTTATTTTACAAAAGTGGTTCACTTAAAGCAACTTTCTTATAGAGTGATTGTCAAAAGGTTCATCTTGGAAAGAGGGGGGTTCTTTTTTTTGTTGCACATTCTATAGCTGCCACGTCACTATTGGGGACATCTTCAACAGTTTCTTTGTTCAAGCATAACTTCATCATACAGAGTCAGTTTTCAGTGCCATTTTTTTTTAAACCATCTTTTTTTTCGAGCTCTTCACATCCAGACTATTGGTTTCTACTTTTACATCCATTAATTTACAAATATGGCTTCCCCTTGTGATATTCTACTTAACAGTTCCAACTATTTCTCATGGAAATCCCGTATGGAGGATGTTCTACGAAGTAGGGGACTTTTCAGAATTACCTCAGGGAAAGAAAAAGAACCCACTGATGATGATAAGAAAATAAATGGGCAAATAGATGTGATGAAGCTCGTGGATTGATTGGGATGTCAATCTCTACTGATTTGCGATTCCACATATCTGGAAATGATGAACCTAACGCTGCTTGGGACAAGTTGGAATCTGTGTTTGGTAAACACAATGAAATTCGAGGTCACCAACTCGAAAATGAGTTGATTTATTTAAATCCAAGTGACTTTTCATGCATTCAAGATTATTTATCTAAGTACAAAACTCCTAAACTCTTATGTGCAGAATGTAAGATCGAGAGGGAAGACAAACAATGCATTTATCATATTCTTTCCAAACTTGGACCTACATATTTTATGTTCGTATCTACAATTTACTCCATGAAAGCATCCTTGAATGTAGCTAGCTATGAAGAGCCTAGTCTTGAATCCTTTTGTGATTCCTTGATTAGAGAACAAGATAAACTCATTCATCTTGGAATAATCAACAATGTAGATACATCTGGGAAAGCCTTATTGTCCCAACAGAAAGAAAAGTCCAAGCCTCCCAAGAAACAAAATTTTTGCAATAATAAGTCAAACAAGGGTCTAAAACCCTCTCAGTCATCTCCTTCTTTAAAAAATGACAAAGGATACAAGCCAAAAGGCAAGAAGATTGAGCATCATTGCAACTATTGCGGGAAAGATAATCATGATGAATCTAAGTGTTTCAAGAAGATGGCAGCCTTAGAAGCAGCAATGAAGAAGCACCACATCAGCCTAGATTCATCTTCAGAATCTTCCTCTCATGGACATGCACTTTGTGCTTCTAGTTATTCTTATAATGCATCTTCTTCTTCTACTTCAAATGAATGGCTCATTGATTCTGGAGCATCTTATCATGTGGCTAAGGATCAAGCCATCTTTTCTACTGTGCATGAATGTAACACCAAACAAATATTTGTTGGTGATGATAGATCTCTAAGTGTTGTAGGAGCTGGAACAGTTCCAGTAGATAATGGTCATTTTAGTGATGTACTATGTGTTCCAAGAATTTCCTACAATTTTTTATCAGTCCATCAGATCACTCATTCTGGTGAAGGTAAAACTGTGACCTTTACACCTCACCAAGTTGTAATCAAGGATTTTAAAGATCCTCAACAGGTCCTGGCTACCAGAATTGTTGATGATATTACCAGGTTGTACAAGTTTAACAACTTTGGGTCATCACCTTTCCCTTCAGTTTTTGCTTCTCATAGTGATAACTTGAGCAAACTTTGGCATGAGCGATTTGGTAACTTAAATTATCGCTCATTGCAACAACTATGCAAAGACAATATGGTGATAGGTCTTCCTATGGTATCTTGTAGGGATGGTGTTTGTTCCGATTGTGTACTCGAAAAACATCATCGGGACAGTTTTGACAAACGTGCCTCTTGGCATGCCTCGGTTCCCTTGGAGCTTGTGCATAGTGACTTGTGTGGTCCTCTTCCACCTGCTTCCTTTTCTGGTATCAAATATTTCTTAACCTTCATTGATGATTACACCAGACGCACTTGGGTTTATTTCCTAAGACTTAAGAGCGAAGTATTTAACATGTTCTTGGCCTACAAGGCCCTTGTTGAAAAACAATCTGGTCATCAAATTATTAAGTTAAGATCTGACAATGGAGGAGAATATGTTAACAAAAAGTTCACTACTTTCTACACTGAACAAGGCATCCAACAACAGCACACTGTTCCATATACACCACAAAAAAATGGTGTAGTTGAGCGGAAGAACCGCACTTTAAAAGAAATGGCTAACTGTATGATCCAATCTAAGGGACTAGGTCTCCAATTTTGGGCTGAAGCCATTAATTATGCAAATTACATAGTTAATCGCACCCCCACTAAAGCATTACAAGGTATAACACCGGAAGAAGCATGGAGTAAAACTAAACCTGATGTAAGTCACTTATGTGTGCTTGGTAATGAATCATGGGCTCACATTCCAGATGAAAAACGGAAAGTATTGCAGCCTAAAAGTGAAAAGTGCATATTTTTTGGATATTCTAAAGATGTAAAAGGTTATAGACTTGTTCAACCACATTCTCATGATATAATCATTAGAAGAGATGTTAAATTTGATGAAAATCACTTGACCTGCGAGCCTAACTCGGCGATTGTGCCATCTTTGGCCTGCGAGCCTGATTCGGTGTTTGTGCCTTCTTCTTCTTCTTCCAACTTCCTTGACAGGTTTCCAAGTTCAGTTTCTGATGATGACGGTGAGGATGAAAATCCACCTCCACCTGCTCATGTTCCTCTAGTTGCACCAGCACAAGTGCTTCCTCGATGGGTTCGTTCAACATGTGAAGCAGCTGGTGATCTTGCCAGTGATCCTAGAGATCAACGTCGAACACGTTCTCAGTTTCAGTGAGCCTCTTCTCTTTTGGATCAAGTTTTCGAGAATCATGATCCAGAAACTTTTGCAGACGCTTCAAGGAATCCAGATTGGGTTGCAGCCATGGATGAAGAATATCATTCCTTAATGGCGAACGATACTTGGGATCTTGTACCTCTTCCAAAAGGAAGAAAACTTGTCAGATGTAAATGGGTCTACAGAACTAAGTATGCATCAGATGGTAGTGTTGAAAGACTTAAGGCAAGGTTAGTTGCCAAAGGTTTTTCCTAAGTTGAAGGGATTGATTACAATGAAACCTTTTCTCCCGTCGCAAAAATGAACTCCATCCGCCTTGTTCTTTCCCTTGCAGCCTTACACAACTGCGAAGTCCATCAAATGGATGTCAAGTATTCCTTCTTACATGGTGATTTACAGGAGGAAATTTACATGGAACAACCTCCTGGCTATGATCAGAATAACTCTAGCCTTGTCTGCTGCCTTAAGAAATCCTTATATGGCCTTAAGCAAGCTCCTAGAGCTTGGTATGCCAAAATGGATAGCTTTCTCCTTGACACTGTTTTTTCTAGATGCCATTCTGACCCTAATGTCTATACCAAGAAAGTAGGACACCATCTCATCATACTTGTTCTATATGTTGATGACCTTATTCTTACTGGTAGTGACCCTAAGCTTATAACCCATGTGAAATCCAGTCTTAAACAAAATTTTGAAATGTCAGACTTAGGACATTTGCATTATTTTCTTGGTCTCCAAAGTCCTGCAAACCAAAGAAGGAATCTTTCTTTCTCAGTCTAAGTATGCTTGTGACATTCTTCGTCGCTTTCACATGGAAGATTGTACACCAGCCCCTTCCGACTTCCAGTCTGGAGTCAAAATTTCTGCCACTTGTACTTCACCTGAAGTCGATGCCACCTTGTATCGTCAGCTTGTTGGTAGTCTCTTATACTTGACTCATTCCCGTCCTGACCTTTCATTTGCCATTGGTCGTGTTTCCTGTTATATGCAGACACCTCATGAAAGACACTGGAAAGCAGCTAAAAGAATACTTCAATATATTCGAGGTACAGTTCAGTTTGGGATTCATTACAGTACAGGGGGGAAACCTTTGTTGGTTGGTTTCACTGATTCAGATTGGGCCGGCGATCCTCATGATCAAAAGTCTACTGCAGGTTATGTTTTCAGTTTGGGATCTGGACCTATCACTTGGGCCTGTAAGAAACAACAAGCTCTTGCTCTTTCTTCAGCAGAAGCAGAATATCAAGCCACAGTTAATGCCAGTCAGGAAGCTTTATGGCTTCGACAGATCCTTTCAGAGTTTGGATTCGAGCATTAGTAGCCTACTCCACTTTGGTGCGACAATCAAAGTGCCATCAAGCTTGCCAAATATCCAGTTCTACATCAACGCAGCAAACACATTGAGCTACATATGAACTTCATCAGAAATCTTGTTCATGATCGTGTTCTTGAAGTGCTCTTTTTCCCTACAGATGATCAAGTTGTAGACATCTTCACCACGTCTCTTACAGAAGCGAAGTTAAGACCAACTTGTGTAATATATCCATTAGGGATAGTGTGTTTCTTTAGTATGCATTAGTATGCATTTGTAAATACTTAATTCGACGGTCACGATATGTTCCCGACATAGAGTGATCCGACGGCTCAACTTCTCTTAGGTCAAACCTAACCTTGATCCGTGGCTTAACACCCAATTGGTCCATGATCTCTATTTAAAGAGCATGGAGGATCATTGTTTAGTTGATCGATTATGAGAAGCTCATTTGTAACTTTCTTTCTTTGCATAATAAATTGTCTCGTAGAAGCTATTTGGCCGGGGCCGTGGAGTGTTTCCCTCAAGAGGGTTTAAACCACGTCGAAACATCAGTGTGTTGATCTGTGATCTGTTTGTGTGAAGTGGTTGCTCTTGGTGTTCGGTCCTTTGGTAGTACCCTGTGTACCCGAACAAATGAAAATAACCTATAGTAACCTTTGTAGCAATCAGAAGAATTTCTGTAACTCCAATCCATGTGAGAAACAATATTGTTAAGAACCCTTCCTGATGATGACTTTTGTTGCAATGATTCAATCACTCCCAGAAATGAAATAAAATCAAGAGACAGAAAATCTAACTTTCAATAGAGCTAGATGCATACATGGAATCCAACCACAAGGGTTAAAAGAGTATGAACTTTAGTATCTTCAATTAAATGACATGACAGCTATAGACTTTTGTTGTCTCCTAAGAAGGTATCTATAACTTCTCTTGAAAAATGGCCATTTTAAAAATCACAACCAAAATATTTTCTACAGTTTGAGTCTACTCGGTCTTGTTTTAAATTTTTTTCCTGCTCTACCATTGCCCATAAATCGAGATAATATCTATGCTCGAAATATTCCACTTTTCCTCCTACTAGAAGTATAAAGATCAAGGTTTGATGGCAGCTGACTCAATAAGCAAAATTTGTGCAAATAAATTCCCTTTCATTTTCCACTTTGTAGATGAACCTATCGAGATATCGACATGTCGAGATGACCTTGTTGATTTTTATTTTCATCCAGTTGATTTTTAAAAAATTTATCTCTTGAAGCAATGATTGTAAAAAGATGTTATGACAAGCCCTCTTTTCCATAAGTCCGTCAATTACTACCGGTCCTAATGCAACACGCATCCCTTCAATGGATTCCATGACAGCATTTATGACATGAGGTGATGTCTCAAATATATTAGGCCATACATAATTCATCAAATGGACCAAAGCATCCTCACATGCAAGTCATGCGACATCTAAATCCATGTGTTTCACTGCTGAAGCTGTTGTTTTCCTATGCACAAGATCTTGATCCATCAGCGCATCTTCAAGTAATGGTGTCACTGCATATATGCAGTCCTTTCCCATCTCACCTATATATTCAAAAAGAAATGAGAGGGACTTAAGAACACCATTTTGTACATTCAGCTCCGGCACCCGATATTCATTTATAAGAGCTAAAAGCATAGTGAAGGGAGAAAAAGACTCTCCAACAATAGCAATAGCTACAGTTGTACAAACACGGTTCTAGCGTTCTTGAACCTTCAATTTGTTCAGTAAAGTAGCAAGCACATCCTGTGGCCCAATTTCCTTTGCAATGTATCCAAATGTGTTCACAGTTGCCCTTCTGATTCCTTTCTTATGAGATTTCAACATATCTAGAAGCTCAAAGCATATTCTCATCCATTCTTTGACCGACAGCTTCTAGCAATACTTGTGACCTGGCTGGAAATACACATTCGATGTGTCTAGCTGAATCTAATCTTAGTTTTCTGTCGGCAACGCTATTCAGTCGGATTTTGTCTATTAACTATACCTATTCCTAGGTAGGCTTCTTCAGCCTAAATTGAAGTATATTCATCTTGTAGGTCATGAGCTATTTTACAATGGGTTAACAGACACATTGAATTGGCCAATGTAACTTCCAGGTCGATGGGGACCTGGTTGATATAAATTTTTACGGTTAGTTTAATATGGATACATCCCCAAATCTATTCAGCAAATTTTCTCGAGGAATTCGAACTGAATGGAATTTCAATGTTCCATTGTCCACTCCATTCAAACCAACTTTATAGCCGCAATCTCGGATTTCAACTCCTGGGAGAGGTTTTCGTGAATCCAAGTCTCTCATTGGTACAATGAAAACATGGACTCCCATATAAAGAGTCTCATTGGCTTCATTTCGAATAGGCTTAAATAAGGTGCCAAGTCGATGCTATGGGAAATCGCAAAGCTCCTTCATTTCATGACAATATTCCAGATCAATAGCTTCTTCTTCCAAGTATTTAGTAGCTTGAAATTATGCTGCTAAATCGATGACGAATTTACTTATCACAGAATTGAGATTTAAAAAAAAAATCACCCAATATCTGTCGGCGGCAGTTTGCGATCTGCGTCGAGAGAGAGAGCAGGGAGGAGGTCGGCTGAGGTCGGAGGTCAGACGAGGTTGGAAGAGGTCAAGGAGGTCTGAGGTCAGAGGAGGTTTGAGGTGGAGGAGGTGGAGGAGTTCGGATAGGTTGGGGAGGTCGGATTGAAACTTGCTGAACCGGTCCGAGGTCTTCTATAGCTGAATGTGGGGGAGATGTTATAACTGATGTAACTATATGTCAACTTGAATTTTTTTAATAATATTTATAGTATTACTACATAATAGCGAATATTAGATTACTGTGGCATCCTGCAAAATCCTTGCAGAAAATTGACTATTTTGAAACAAAGCAGTCTATTAGATTGACGTATCAGTGTGTGCTATCCTTGAAGTAGAGCGTCGGCTATTTCATAAGAAGAGAGAGTGGATATCTCTGTTTCATTAGGAAGGATCTCTTTGTTTCCGAAACAGAAAGTGGATATCTTTGTTTCATTAGGAAGGATCTGAAGCTGCGCTAGGGTTTCACCTTTTTCTATTATCCTCATAAGATTATCCTTTGATGGCATTCATCGTCCAAATCCAAATCATGATAACGAAGAAAAAGAGGACAGATCTTGTTTTCATTTCCGTAACATGGCATACACCAAACTGTGAAACAACTCGCTTATATTTGACATAATAATTGGATTTCTAATTAAAATGGAACTAGATTAGTACAAATTGGAGAAAATATGGTTAATTCAATTGGAATTGACTGATACGCAGCTTCAAAACTGATACTCAGCTTCATGATTTTAAAATTAGGGATTTCGTAACTATCATGGATTATATGGGCGAAGTGAGTTCAATTTACATCATATTCTGAAACTTTCAAAAACTACGAGAATCGAATTCTTGGTCTTAACTTTTAGAAGGATTTCTATGAGTGTTCTAATCTTATCATTTGTATTACCGATGGCTTCAACACCAACCCTAATCTTTGAAGTCGCATCTAAGCAAGCCTAGCGCAGATGGATAAAACCAAATTATTCTTCTTAACTTTTAGAAGGATTTCTATGAGTCTTCTAATCTTATCATTTGTATTACCGGTGGCTTCAGCACCAACCCTAAACTTTGAAGTCGCAGCCAAGCAAGCCTGGCTCAGATAGCTAGCATGAGCTGCCAAAAACCTCGCAACTTCTTTTTATTATAACTGATCTGGCATGCCAACAATTTATAGAATCACTTCCTCAAACTTTTCCCAGCGGAGGAGGTCAGAGAGATCTAGGAGTTCGGGGAGGTCGGAAGAGGTCGACAAAGTCCTCGTGCAAATTAACTGGACAAGTTTCACCACTGGTTGGACTTCTACTTAGTCCGACAGCTTGAATGTGGCGTGGAGACAAACACTTCCAGGCATCCTTCCAATTATTAATGAAATGCTATTATTATGAGAGATTACAATGACTAGTTAAGAATTTCTTTACTGTGTTGTATGATCTAATTATTCTTTTCCTTATCCTTATCAAGAATATAGTCATGTATGGAATGGTTTGTTAATGAAGCAAACACTTATTAATTTTCGGTGATTCTTTTTTAAGATTTTTCATAGTTTTAGTAGTAATTTTTTTATTGAAAAGAATCGCCACACTTGCAATTAGATTTGAAGAGAATCAACCTACGAATTGGTATAAATTTTCAAAAGATCATTACAGTATTAAAATTCTTTTTAAATACAGGATCCGATAATTATTGATCAGTCTTATTGTGATTCGACATCGCCATGTAAAATTCAGGTAAAGCGGAAAAACACGGAAAAACAAGTCAAAACAGAAATAAGATCGGCGTGACGGTTGACGTGATCTGGTCAGCGTGCGTAAAAGCGGCAAAACACGTGGCAGGATTCCATTGGATTTATAGACGAGGATTTTTTCCGAGTTGGAAGGTCACGCTTCTCGTTGGTGAACGCCTACGGCATAAATATTTTCAAAATAATGATTTTTTTTTTAATAAATTATAAAGTTTCAATTTCATAATATAAATTAAATAGATTTCTTATATATAATATTTTTAATTAAATATACACTAATATATTATAAATGAGAATTTCAGTTTCATAATATAAATTAAATAGACTTCTTATATATAATACTTTTAATTAAATATACACTAATGTATTATAAATGTACATATATCTATATAATAAAGTTAAACATATATAATATTTTTAATAGAATATTGAATATCAACAATTAAATATTAAACATAAAAAATGTATTCATCTCTTTTTAGACAAATTATTTACAGCCAAAATTATCATTTAAAGAACAAAAATATAATGCCACAAGTGTAGTTAGTTATTAATAATTATTTTAATAAGAAAGTAATAAATATTTACCTATATGAATTCAATTACAAAGTATGAAATTGAATGATATTTATTTTATAATGTTTAAATAATTAAAATTTGTTTTTTTTTAAATAGGTTTTCAATTGTCTTAGCTAGTAAGAGCTCGTATTTGTATTACACCTACACCAAATATTCGACGAATCCTGAAATGTTTGGAATTTCTGTACATGAATGACCAATACGTCTGAATTATGCTACTTTGGAAGATGCTAAAAACACGATTCTCACATCTGTACATTGAGTGATTCTATAGCCTCCTTCATCATGGCTTAGAGATAAAGTAGATATCATAATCTCTCACACTTTGGTCCTTCCCTAATACTTGGCCCAACTCCTCCTAAGCTCTCTTATAAAATTCATGATTCAACATGACTTCCAATGTAATAGACCCATTACTCTCCATAACCAATTGGGATATGGGATGTAAATAAATTTCTTCCTTTTTAACTCTAAACATGAGAAGAATCCAAAATATAACCCCCAAGTTTCCATACATTGTAATTCACATATATTCAATAAAGTACTTTATTTGTAATAACACTCAACCATTAAAGCATCCTTATAAAATAAAAGATAACTATCTAATTAACAGTCAACTTGCTCTCCACAACTTACATGTTAAACTTTACTTCTAAGTACATGTAAGTCCATGAGTCTCAACAAATTACATGTTAAACTTTACTTCTAAGTACATGTAAGTCCATGAGTCAATGCATGATTGTATAAAGATCATATTAATATTATTGCGGGCTTCAATACCACATACCTAGCTCATATCGCTAAATTCATCACTTATCCTTGATAGTATTTTTTTTTAGATTTTGGCATCTCAAGATATTCCTCAAGAGAGTAAACAATCACATGTGAAACTACACATCCGAAATTAATTACTATCAAGCAACAACAATGAAGGGGTTAACCAGAGCACTAAATTATTTCAAGCGTATGAAAATACAAATTGCTTATGCCACAATAATAAGTTTGAGTTTAACGATTAACATCATTATTCATAGGTATGCACTTATTATCAACAATAGTCATATTTTTTTTAAATCATGTTATTTCAAGCCCATTATGCAAATCATTATTATTTTACTCTACTCAAAGATTTAATTATCCTTTGCAACTTAATTATATGCGTTTTCTATTTTAAGTTCCATTCAAGAAGTTAAATAACAATCCTCTCAAACAAATAGTATTGAAATCTACTTAGCACTAAGGCATAATAAAAACCTATTGTCATAGTATTGCGAGTACACGTAATTTCCATTATTAAGTACATTTCCAAAAATTATTGAACTCTATTAGTGTCATTATCTTTGAACATGAAATGATGCAAAGTCAATATCACAGGACATGTTGTGGTTCAAAGCACACAACAAAAGCATACAAACAACAACTAGAATGCCGAGGATTATGGCTTGTATTAATTTAGAGGTTTTAATTTACAATGATAAATTTTACAACCAGAGCTAATGCTCTGTTCTCATTGGTATTAGCATTCTTTCTATTACTCTGAACAATAACTATGGATAGCAGTAAGGTTTAATTTCTTTCTCAATTCTCCTTCTAGAAGCCTCTTGGATCTTCTTGATACAACTCATTTGCATTAAATACTCATCTCCCTTCTTGCATCATATCTCACCATCTGGAATTCTACAACAATTGCCATAACTAAACAATAACTGCTCCAACTACTCCAAACAACTCGACTTCTCTACACCTAGCTTGTTTGTCAGCCATGCTCTGCCATCGTCATCCCAAGTTCCAACTCCTTATACCCTTTGGATCCGTGCACTCCAACTATGCTCTATCCCCATCACTTGACCATCTTTGGATCTCCAAACTACCTCTTATCGACCATTCTTCCAATAGATCTTTGTCTTCAACTAGCTATGGTTGGTATCCCCATAACTAACCCTCGTCGACTATGTGCCATGCGCTCATCTAGAAGTTGTCGACCATCCTTTAGACAAATTCAATGATCCTAACTTCCACTGGTCACTTTGGGTCCTGATGCTCCTACATCAACCTACCTAGGTTGAAAAGAACTATGCCCATGGTTCTTCAATTCCTTGATCCTCTCTTCTGAAATATATGCCATGTCCTCCCAATCTCTATTCTTCCATTAGACCAAATATTGTTTCTTCTTTTGAATCCTCTTCCTTCTTACTTCTCACTCGTCGATTAATTCTGTGATTTCTTTCATTGGTTGCTCTAGCATATTTTCTCACCAATATGTGGTCGCTTCACCTCCACTCATTGACCCTACCTCATACCTATACAAATAAATGACATTCAACATTGATAAACTGTTCAACTCCTTTGGCAACTCCAATGTGTAATCATTATCAATGTTCCTAGTAGAAACCTCTCTTTCCTCAGGTGTGCGTATACTGAATCACCTTCTACAAAATATTTCGGTAGTGTTTTCCTCTCAACTCAGAACTTATAAGCATCATTGATATTATCCATATGTCGCCTCACCTTATCATGCACTTCCTTCATATGGTTGGAAAACGAATCTATGTCTACACTCTTTCGTGTTCCCCTTGGCAGCTTCACTAAGTGGGCTACTCCATGCAAAATTATTCCTAGTTTACCTATTTACTGAGTTATTGTACACGAATTCTTCCTATGCCAACAAATTTTTCCATTGCTTTGCTTACTCAGCAGTCAAGCATCTCAGTAAATTTCCTAAGCTCATATTCATGATTTCAATATGCGGATGGTATGTAGAATTGAACTGTAACCTCATGTCAATATTCTCCCATAAGGCTCTCCAGAAATGACCCAAAAACTTCGTATCTCTTTCTAAAGTGATACTCTTTAGTAGTCCATGTAATCTCATGACTTCTTTGATAGATAGAACAACAAATTCGGTGGCATCACTTCTCTTCTTGTAAGGAATAACGTGATCCATCTTTGAAAAGTTGTTGAATACCGAAAATATCGATTCATTACCTTGTCGTGTATTCCGCAATCCTTGTACAAAATCCATGCTAATATCTTCCAATGGAACAGTCAACACTGACAATGGTGCATATAGTCACATATTTTGACTCATTCTTTTTGTATGCTGGCAAATCTTGCACTGTTAGACCCACTTCTTTGCATTTGTCGCTAATCCTGGCCAATAGTACTTCTCTTCAAAAAATGCCTTGGTCTTGTCGATGCCAAAGTGTCCCCCAAGTCCTCCACTGTGCAAATCCCTTATCAAGATTTCCCGAACAGATCCTCTTGGGATACAAAAATAATGACCTTTAAAAAGGTACCCTTCGTGGATAAAATAATCCAAGTATGGAGTTCTTTCGACACTCCATATCTCCTTCGATGACTTCCATGCTTAATCAAAGTCTCCTTCGACTTCATAGTCGATATTTATCAACGCTAACCCTATCAAATGAATAATCCTCGTCCCCAATATTGCAACTCTTCGACTCAGCACATCGACTACCTTATTCAAATTCCCTGACTTATGATTCAACACAAAAGTGTATCTTTGCAAGAAATGAACCCATTTCATGTGCGTTTGATTTAATTTCGTCTTAGTATTCAAATATCTCAAGGCCTGGTGGTTGGTGAATAACATGAATTCTCTGGGAAATAGATAATGCCTCCACTTCTTCCATTCTTGCACAATGGAATAAAACTCTTGGTCATAGACTGAGTATTTCTACTTGGCATCATCCAACTTCTCACTAAAGAATGCAATTGGTTTGCCTTCTTGGCTCAACACTAATCCAATTACTAATCCACTTCCGTCTTAGTCGACCTAGAATACTTTGTCGAAATCTGGTAGAGCCAACATTGGTCTCTCTATCACTTTCTGCTTCATCCTTTCAAATGATCTCCAGGCATATTTAGTCCACATGAACTCACTCTTCTTCATGCACGCCATCAACATATATCCAACTAAAATATCTGATGAAATTCCTATAAAAACTAGCAAGTCCATGAAAACTCCTTACCTCAATGGTGCTTGTCGCCTTATGCCACTCCAAAATTACTTTCACCTTCTCCTGGTCCATCTTCAGTCCCTAGCTGGAGATTATGAATTCCATATATACTAACTCCTCCTACATGAAGGAACATTCTTGCAATTTCACCGAAAACTTTTATTAACTCAATTTCTTCAACACTTGTCTCAAGTAAGCCAAATGTTCGCCCTTAGGCTTACTAAAATCCAGAATGTCATTGAGGTAAACAACAATGAAATTCACCAAAAATGGTTTCAAGACCTTGTTCATCATTCTCATGAATGTGCTAGGTGAATTAGTCAGCCAAAATGGCATATCCAACAACTCATACAGTCCTTCCTTTGTCTTGAAGGTTATCTTCCATTCATCGCCTTATGTAATCTTGATCTATTGATATCCACTCTTCAAGTCGATCTTGGTGAAGTAACTTTGTCCAATCAAGTAGTTGATCAAGTCATCCATTCTTGGTAATGGAAAACTGTACTTGATGGTGATCTTGTTGATGGCTCTCGAATCATTGCACATCCTCGATTATCCTCCTTTATTGGGCACCAATAGAGCTAGTACTACACACAGACTCAAAATTTCTCTAATCAGTCCCCAGTCCAACAATGCTTGGACTTGTTAATTCAATTCAACATTCTCCATCGGTGTCATCCTATGTGGTTCCTTATTCAGTAGTCTTGAACATGGTATCAAGTCAATCTAATGTGATATACTTATTGTCGATGGCAATCCTGTCAATGTCTCTTTGACCATTATACCCTTAAATTCTGATAACACCTATCTGACTTCAGTCAGCACATTCTCCTTTGGACCATAAAAACTTGGACCTTTTGGGGTGACTGTGAAGCAGTATTATTGCTAATTTTCCTCCTACAAGAACTCTTTAGATGAATACATCAACACTCTCCTTTCCAAGTAGTTATTTTCATTTCCTTTGGGATTTCCATCCTTTGCTAAGGGAATCGGTCGAAAATTTTGACCATCTTTCTTGACTATGACAATATTCCTATGACTTTCCTACACCATATTCTCTTCCTACTTCCATGGCATTCCCAACAACAAATGACAAGCATCCATGGGTATCACATCACACAATACATTGTCATAAAGCTCACCAATCTTGAAATTGATTAGGCACTTCCTTGTCACTGTGACGTGGTGTCCCTTCTACATCCATGAAAACTGGTAAATATTTGGATGTAGTCAACACTTCAAACCTAGTTTTTTCATGAATTCAGTCAACACCAATTTCTTTGTGCTTCTTCCATTAACGATGGTCATACAACACTTATCTCGGATTTTCACCTTTGGTCTGAATATATACTTCCTTTGAGTTGGTTCCTTCTCTTCCTGTCAAGCAAGATGCAACAGTGTCCATTGGGTCATAAGGTTTTGTCCTCCCTTCAATGAATTCTCTACTGTTCTTTCTTCGACGGTTGGTACCATCTTATCATTGACTCCCCAATTCTTGGTCCTTTGTCGACTTGCAATATGCAAGTTCTCTGGGCACCTATATGCCTTCTGAGCCATATCTCCACACTTATAGCAGATTAATTTAGTTCGTTCTACACAACTTCTTATAAAATATTCCATTCGATCGTAATTGCCTTGACCTCTAGGTTCTCACCCCATCATTGGAACTTCAGTGCAGCATCTTTGGTCGTACTCTCATCTCTTCTCATCTCATTGTTCTCTCATATCTTCACTTCACTAGCATGTCCTCTAGTAGCAGCAAAATTATGGGTTTGAGCATCAGTTTTCCTCTTCCTATAGAGGTCTTCCTAGAAAACTACTCCTCCACCTTCAAGGATAATTGATAAGCCTCTCCGACTATCTAAAACCTTGATAGACACAACTAGTTCAGAATGGCATACTTTAGTCCATTCGCATATCTAGTGACTTCCTCTTTCCCTTCGTTGGTTTTTCCTAGCCTCATAGAAATTCGATCAAATTCCTCAATGAATTCTTGAACAATCAACTTCTTCTGTCTTAGTTTCTACAACTTCCTTAACAAGGAGATCGTGTAGTTGTTGGGAAAGACCTTATCCTTCATTTTGGCGACCATCTTATCCCAATTTTTAATTTTCTCTTTTCCCTTGTTCATTTTGCTAGCCTTTACATTGTCCCACCACAATGAGGCACAACCCTTTAACTTCAAACAAGAAACTTTAACCCCTTTGGGGTCTTCTATGTATTCCATATCAAAGTATTTCTCCATTTTCATGACCTGGCTTATGAGTTCTTCATAGTTAAGGTTCCATGAGTAGGTGGATACCTCCATTTTAGACCTACCATTAATCTCAAACAATAATTTCGGAAATCCTTCTGTTAGGTCTTCCTCCTCTTTAGCCTCATAATCATTTTCTTCATCCTTAACCTATTCATCACTATGGTCAAGGGTTTCAACACCAAATACTATTTTCTAGGATTCCTTCACAATACCTAAATCTCTCTATAGACTTATCGTGGTCTGAACGCATTCTCCCAACATCTCACGGTCAATTATTACACCTACACCTCAACATGGTCGTCATTGTCTACCACAGACATTAACGCCTTGTTGCACCATTGCCTTAATCAAATGATTGATCGCCTCTATCCCAATTGCAACTAGGTTTACCACCTCCTCTGCAAATCTACCCAACCGTATCTAGAGTTTCCTTCTCACCCAATCACAACTAGAATTCTCATATGGGACTTTCGTGCTGTGATACCAACTAATGCAAACCCGATAGCACAAGATGGGTTGTGTTTCAAAGCACACATCAAAAGCATACAAACAATAATTCGAATGCCAAGCATTATGGATTGCATTAATTTAGAGGTTTAAATGTACAATGATAAAATTTACAACCAGATCCAATGCTTTTTTCTTGTTGTTATTAGTAACCTTACTATTACTCTAGAAAACAACTATGGGAAACATCAGTGGTCCCCTTCTCTTCTCATCAAATGGCATTTATAGATGCTCTCATGGTCAAATTATTGCTCAATTATCCTTCTAGAATCCTCTTAGTGCTTATTCATACAACTCATCTACATTAAATACTCATCTTTGTCATTGTAGCATATCTCACCATTTGACACTATATATCAACTGCCATAATTGTGCAATAACTACTCCAACTACTCCCAACTTCTCGACTTCTTTGCACCTAGATTATTTGTTGGTTGTGCTCTATCATCATCGCCCCAATTTTTTACTCCTACCCTTTGTGTCAATGCACTCTGACTATGCTTTGTCCCTGTCAGTCGATCTTCTATTGATCTCCAACATACCTCCTATTAACTATTCTTCTGGCTTATATTTGTCTTCGACCACCTATGGTCGATATCTCCATGACTAAACCCCATCGATTATGTACCCTATGCTCGTCTGGATGTAATCAACCATCCTCCAGATGATTGCAGTCGTCCTTACTTCGACTCGTCACTTTCGGTCTTATTTCTCTCTTGTGGATCATTATCATCATTATCAGGTGAAATATTTCTCTCTTGTGGATCATTATCATACCTTCATACCTTCATACCTTCTCTTGTGGATCATTATCATACCTTCATACCTTCATACCTTCTCATACCTTCATACCTTATCATCATTATAAGATAAAGAACATTCATACCTTCTCAATCAGGTGAAATATTTCTCTCTTGTGGATCATTATCATCATGAGACTACCAACTTGACATGAATAAGTAATAATAGAATTTCCATGATTCAAAACATAATATTTAAAACAAAACAACAATGAATACATAATATTTAATTGGGATAGATTTAGAAGATTACTGAATATGCCACTACAATTTTCCACCTAATCTTGGACACTCTATCAACTTATACTCTTTCGGCTGTGAGGCCAACCTCGACCTAAACGATGTATCCACTAGATAAGGGATCAACATACATCTCCTCGTTATGCTCTACTATTAATCCCTTATCCACACTTGGACTTACTTAGTGAACGATATCGAATAGTAGTTACAACAATTTAACTTATCAGAATGTTATCAACGACAACGTTAATTAAATAAAATATTAAATCCACTTCAAGATAATCATTAGATCACTTGCATCTTACCGAATAATCACTTTGATTCTCATTATTTAAATAATGGCATTTCGGCTTTTTACTGATTAATTAATATACTTGACTTTCAAATAAGAAGCAGTTAATTTGAGCTCATACCTGTAGAGTTCGGCCCTTAACAAATATTGCAACCAAAAACAATAATATCATAGAGCTCAACTCTCGATGATCACTATAGAGTTTAATTCAAGTTTCTTCTGTGTAATTTTGAGAGAAATGACGTTACTAGATAAGCAAATTTATAGTGGGGTCGATCTAGACCTCGCCCTCTTTTTCAATTAATTAGTAGCAATAACAATAATGACAGAGGTTAATTATGTTCAATAAAAGGTAGTCGCCTTCAGTACTATGCAACAATTAATTATATTTAAAATGATGATTATAAGATATTAAGGAAGATGTCATCTTCAATAAGTGATGTCTAATAAAAATATTTAAACAATATAGACTATAGTATAGATTTATTTTAACTCTGGCTTTACCAAGGGTCAAGAGGGATCAAACCCTTTGAGGTGCAAACCCTCTTTACAATGTTAAAATTTAATAAAGGTTTCATCTCAAAATATTTGATCATCTCTACATTTGGTAGAGCCAAAATTAAGATGGATATATGCTGGTAAGTGTGTGCATATGTGTGTGTGTGTGTATATATATATATGGAATTTCACAAAGGATTGGAAAATTTGAATCATATTCTTTGTTCAAGGAATTGTAAACTTGTACCATGGTATCTTGTACAAATTATTTCAAGGATTTTGTTTTGGATTGAAATAGATTTTTTATTTACTTAATAGTACACTTTCTAGCATAAATTACAATCAAAAGGAATTTTTAAGAGAAATCTCTATTACAAATTCAACAAATCCATTGAATTGGTGTAATCCATATTAGGATGACCATTTTTATTTTAAGATTGTATTTGTTTTATTAATATATAGATAAGTAATGTTTTGTTGTGAATGATAGAATCAGCGTGTGTGTATTCATTTATATGTACATATAAAATAAAATAAATAAATTAGAAATATCCCTTCATATATTTGTTTAGGTAAATTTAAGTGTTATGAAATCAAATATGATAATTTAATACAAAAATATATAATTGCAACAACACACTAATTGTTCAAGTAGTGATATTTGAATAAAGTTATATAAATAGGTGAATACATGAAATTTTTTAGATTTAAAATGAATGGAATTTTAAATTAAAATTTGATATATATTTATATAAATCTGTTTTCTAATTTTGTTAATTTGAATTTGGGTACCACATTCTTTGGTTTTATATTTTTTCTTTTTAATGTTTTTTTTGTAGCTGACATGTGACAAACTTGACACATTTCACATCACTTTGAATGTAGAAAGATCCTCTAGACCCAACAAAACAAACACTGGAGTCGGCTCACCTTTGAAGGGGTCGGAATAAAAAAGAGGGACTCTCTCTCCAAGAGATATTTCTCTCTTCACATATAAGGTTTAACAGAATACAATTCAAAACTCAATTTGACCTCTCTAAAGAGGGATAATCCTCCTTAGTTGTCTATCATACTTAACAGAAAGTAATTATCATTTAACTATATATATTTGCAGTTGAGAGGGGCCAGGCCCATAAGGAGGTTTCTTCTCCTCCATCTTCCATAACATATCAATAAAAGATAATTTTAAATAAAATAAAACTCGACTCGTATTGGGTCAGGTTGTGCCCACCATCCAACAAAAAACTGTACAAAACATCTTTCTAACTTCTGAATATGCATACCAACCCACAAAATATATGATACATGATTGAAGAGTGGTGGGATCACTTTTTTCTAGGTTTGTTGTAATATATATAAGTTAGGCAAAGCTATCTCTAAAGCTAAACAATTTTAAATTAAAAACCAGTGAATCTGTCCTCCTCATGGAGGAAGCATTTGCCTCTCCAGTCGATTAACTGTTATAAAATAAATAATTGTTAAACAATGATTCACGAGTAGGCCCGGTATCTCAGAGGTCGCTCCACCTTCAACACAAACAACAATTAAAATGCTCATAAATGGGATCCTACCTTTCTACATAGATTCTCTCTTCTACAGTGTGCAAGACAAAAATCCATGTACCCTCCAGTATTATCGAATCCATTCTTTTCCCATAGATACCAATAGTTCATGGTATGCTTGCATTCCTTTTTTGAGCCCTTGCTTCATAGTAATAAATTGTGTGGATGCTAGATGAATATTCATGGTATGCTTGCATTCCTTTTTTGAGCCCTTGCTTCATAGTAATAAATTGTGTGGATGCTAGATGAATATTCATGGTAATAGTATGTATTTATAATAATAATGTTTAGGTGCTTTCTTTAATAACCTTTTTACTCTCATTTTACGTTAATGCTTCATTCACTTCCACGTGCGAATGATTCAAAACATTTAAAGGTTAAAAGTAAGAATCATAATCAAACTCACTATCTTAGGCTATTAAGAAAACATTTGGCTTCCTTTCCATATCAAAAGGTAAGATGATGACACCTTGTCATCATTAGGATTCTCAAGTCTTCAACTTCCTCTAGTGGATATTGTTTCCCCTTTTTTTCAGTTGCGCTGTACATTCATCTTTCTATATCTATTTCCATTATTTCATCATTGCATTTTACTTCATAACATTACCATGCTTTTAAGTAGCTCATGACTCATTCAAAAAATAATAATAATATTTAACGTTAAAATGTATATTAGTGGGGCCTTGACCTTTAGCTCTTCACTAGGAACTAATACAAGTACACATTTTTACATCATATATATTCAATTACAACATTAGGGGTCCAGAATAAGGGATATTACATCTCACATGGTCCATTTTGAAAGAAAAAGATTTTGTGCAGGAAAATAGATGAGCTCATTGTTGGGGGAAATCTAATGGGCCTCCCAAATAACAAGTTAGGGTAACGCTTGAAACCATTGGATAACATGATGACACATATGGCATACCTAGCATATGAATGTGAAACGGATACTCGACTGTTATAATATACCATTTATTATGGGAACCGTTTTCACCGTCTACATTAATAATAACAGTTTCCAACTCCCCTTTATACAATGTGGTAGATGTTGAGGATGGTCCGTTAACACCCCCTCTTTATACATGGAAGATGTTGAGGATGGTCCATTAACATTTTAATCAACTTTTAATCAATTGTCCATAATTAATGAGAAAAAATTAATGAAAAGTAACTAAAAATAACACTTTATAGTTCATTAGTTTTGAATTATATATTTCAATATTTTATATAATATGATGTTTAAATATATAAATATAAAAAAAAAACATAAGTTATTACAATTATACTCTTTCTTTTATTTTCCTTAGACAATTATACATCATATAATTATACAAACGTAAGACCAATTAAGTCTATCATGTAAATGTTATGTTTAATACAAAAACCTAACCCCACACAAAAGTCAAAACTTATATGCTAAATTAATCATTAACAAAAATAAATAATCTCACTTACCATCTAATTAAACTTAATTTATAACCTAAATAAAAGGAAATAGTTCGTTGTTACTTTCATTTCAATTTCTTAAAAAATATTAAAAAAATGTAGCTCCAATTTTCCATAATTTAAAAGAAAAACTTAAATATTTCATTACGTTTTACATTGAATCTTCCTTAAAATATTTTAAAAAAATGCAATTCTACTTTTTCATAATTTAAAATCAAAATTTAGATTTTTTTAATGATTTTTAATAATTAAATATCTAAATTTATGACGATGATGATAATGATTAACGTCCATTGAGACCCTTTTGTCTATCAAATCTTAAGAAAAGAGAAAGGAATTAGATTTCTTTCAAATTTGGTTTCTATGATGGAAGAGTCTATAAAGAAGCATTCATAGGATCCCATAGTTCTGAGAAGTTAAAATATCATGGATATTAGAGTTGTAGCAAAGATTAGGAAACTATAATCAAATGTGGGTGTACATTGGGCACTCTAAAAGAAAGTGAGATTCGTCCTCAATGCCCATGAACTCACATAGCTATCAAATCCTTTCCTGCCATGGAGTTTTAGGAACTGCCAAGTGACCTGTTTCACAATGAAGCTCATGGGATTTCATTCTTATCTTGGCTATATTAATCTTCTTCTATGAAGTTGTTAAGATAGAGAGGTACTTTGATCTTCCAGATTAGGATTAATGATTTCCTTGTAATACCCTCAACTTTATTTTACCCTTTAAATCTTTATCATCCTACATTGTTGCTTTGAACTTATATGTAATAGTTATTTTTAGGTTGTTGATATCTTGCAAAGTGGTATCCTTGTTGATCCCCCAGTGATTTAGCCATACCACGACGTCTTTGTACCAACCTCTCTTGAGTCAAAGATAACCTTGAATAGAATTTAAAGAAATTTTAAAGAGTCTCTGGTCTATTGTTGTGTATCTAAATAGTGTTGTGTATCTAAATAGTAAAAATATTAATTAATCACAAATAGGATTAATTAATTAAACTAACTAGTTAAATTCCAAGGGGTACATCGTTCAATTGAAACGATATCCACTTGACCTATAAATGGTGAGTATTTGTAAATGTAATAATCATCTCATCAAATATATATTATTATCAAAATGTGGGTTTTCAAGAAATTGCAAGTGTCATAAGAAATATTGTGGATTTTCGAAGTTATATCACTTCATGTGGTATCAGAGCCTCGTTGGCTGATCCGGCCTTTGGCCATATTTCTCAGACTTTATCAGATTTTTTTTGGCTTGTGGCCTTATCCCACGGTTTCCCTGAACTGTGGTCTTTGCCCATAAAATTATAAACATCTCACCCATCACTCCCATCGCTCCCCACCTGCTCATGATTCCATCTGCCTCCCTTCTGCCCTCTTCACCGATCCTTCTCACTACGCCCATGCCTCCCCTCCTCGTCCAGCCATAAACCGCGCCCATCTCCTCCCTTGTTGTGTCTGCAGGCACATCTCCACGCACACCTCCACACAGTACCTCACAGTCTGCGTTCCTCCTCACCCCACGCCAGCCCTATCCTCCTCGGCGCTTGCTCCAGGCCCGCGCCACTCCCGCTCAGCTCCTCTCCCGCGTATCCATTCCATCCCTCTTTCCCTTTCTCCCCCATCTCCTCCTTGCCACCTTATGCACCCCATCCTCCCTCCTCGCTACCCTTCTCCATCGCCCACTGCCACCACACGTCCTCATCCTCTCCACGCCCTCTCCACCTGTACACTACACCTCTCCTCTGTGTTGCGCCCTCTCCACCTGCACACTACACCTCTCCTTCATTGCTGCTCCCTCTCCATGTGCGCACTTCCCCCCTTCACACCTTCATCTCGTGGCCTGCACTACGGCCACCACACTCTACCACGGTCCCTCCTTCCTGCCGTCCATTCTAGCTCCCCCCCAACGCTCCATCCATTGGCCATTCCCTCCATCTCCAAAACCCTAATTCTAATAACATTTAAATTTTTTATACTGTAAACATTATTACCAAAAAAAAAATATCATTAATTTTAATAAAAAGAAAATTATTAAAATTAAATATTATTAACTATAACATTATTATTATTATTATTAAATATAATAATTATCAATTCTTATATTTAAATATTTTTACTTGGATAAGCAAAAAAAATCCCAAGGGCACCAGACCTATTCATACATACTAATGTCTTCAAGACATGACAATTTGGTTGAAGAAATGAGGAAAATAAAAGAAGAAATAATATCAAATATTTTTCAAAATTTAGATAAAAGATATCAAGGCTGAAATGTGCCCGAACGCCCATTTAAAAGTGGAAATAAAAACGTTGAAAACTTAAAAGAAGGAAGTGAAAAAGAAAAAACCCAGAGAATAGAGATCATGGAGGAAAAACATGAAGTTATGAAAGATAGGGAAGAAGAATCACAACCTTCTATAGAAGAGAAAGAGTTATTATCACAAGAGCAAACTACATTCTCAGAAGCAGAAGCAGTTGAATCAAAGGTGTTATTAGAATCAACTCTGGCAGAGTTGCCCATAGAACTCAATGACCAACAACAACAAATGCAAGACGTCGGTGCTTCTAATTATACACACTAGGTGGCACTTGAATTGTGCTCGCCAAGCCAATCATCATGCGAGCTAGTCAAGAAATCTAAAAAACCCATGAGCAAAAATGCAAGGGAACAACCTCATGTATTAACAAAAGCAAAAAAGAGTACAAGAGATGATTGCTACAATAAGAGCCTGAAATTGCAATTGTTGAGAGCTCCAAGGTTTACATCAATGTTGCATACTCATTCAATGATGACAAAGGTACAATAAACCATTATGTCAACATCGACATAATTGACAAATATATAGAATACCCTAGTAATGAAATTGACAATGACAAAAATGAAGATGATTGTGACCAAGATGGTGATGAGAATCAAACCAATATTACTGACAACAATGAGGATCAATGTATCGACAAGAATATCACAATAATAGATGCACAAAGAACATTTGTCCCTCCAGAGATCACTATAAGAAACATTAATGAGAACATCTATAAGATTAATCAGATACAAAATGAGATTGGTTCTCATGTGACCATTATAAGTACAAGGATTCCCTTCAAAGAAAATGACATAGAATGTGTTGGGAATTACATCACAAAAATAGTTTCTACTGTCAAGTCTATCAAGTCCTTTCAAATGGAGACAAAAGAAGTTAAAAGCAACAACCACGCAAGCAGTAAAGGTGTCAACAAAACTTCACCATGTACATACTTAATGCGGATTCCGAAACAAAAGAAACAAGAGGAAGCCATGCATGTAATCAACATTCCATGTCTCACGTCATCAGTTCGACACAGAACTAGAATAAAAGACAACATCGTCAAATTCAGCTTTGAGGACAAAGCTTTCCTTAAAGGGAAAGGCAATGTTGTGTATCTAAATAGTAAAAATATTAATTAATCACAAATAGGATTAATTAATTAAACTAACTAATTAAATTCCAAGGGGTACATCATTCCATTGAAACGATACCTAGTTGACCTATAAATGGTCAATACTTGTAAATGTAATAATCATCTCTTCAAATATATATTATTATCAAAATGTGGGTTTTCAAGAAATTGCGGGTGTCATAAGAAATATTGTGGGTTTTCGAAGTTATATCACTTCATCTACCAGGTTATTTATCTTATTCGTGTACATCAAGTATCTATACATGGCGATGCTATCGATGGGGGGGGAAGACCCACTTCTATAAGGAGAATAGGATAGTGCATATTGCTCTTAATTTTGAGCTTATACGTGATAAAACATTTTGAATTTTCTCAACCTTTCTCCAAGAATCTCCGGAGATGTTACAATCCCAAACTTCACACCCATACAAGATAACGAGAGTGACGAGAGTTTCAAACATGAGATTTTTTTTATCCCACATCACCAGATTTACTAATTTACAATTGTTTTCTGGGCATAAGTTGGCTTTCCACCCTTCGTTAATCATTTTCTCAATGCTATAGTTCCATTTGAGCTTGTGATGGATATCAATTCAAAGATATTTGTAAGAGGGCACTTCCTCCAAGTTGTTATTGTCATAAACAAAATTAGCATAAGTGTCTTTGTTTGACATGATTATCATAACTTTAATTTTGTCAGTGTTAATAGACATAGCCATGTTAGAGAAGAAATCCTTGAGAATCCTTAATTGATTATCAAGGTCAGAGGGACTCCTCACCAAAAGAACAGTATAATCGACAAAGAAAGAGGATTGTGACTATTGCAACTAAGGTTGTTCCTGTACAACCTGCTTCTTATAAACAACTTTCTAGATTATCAATGTAAATGCCAAAAATGGTACAGGAGAGGGGGGAATCCTTGTTTGATTCCAATATTCCAATTAATATCTTTTGACCACCCCTCAATACTCTTAAATTTGGAAAACACTTTGTCATACAACCTTATTGCTGCAGCCCTCAACTCAAAAGGAACCTTTAGCTCTTCTAATTTATTCCACAATTTATTTATGGATACTATATCAAAAGCTTTCCTAAAGTCAATGAAGCAACAAAAGAGAATGGGTTTAATGTCACGACAATCTTCCACAATTATCCTAAGAGTAATGAGGTGGTCTATGGTAGAGTGATGCCTTCTAAACCCTTCTTGGACTTTATCTCGCTTACCCTCACTTTCAAGCCAAACGTTGATTTTCATCTCCAGAATGATACCATATAGCTTGGATAAGAGACGGATAATCATAATCATTCGATAATTAGAGGGGTTATTTTTATCACCACTTTTAAATATAGGAATAATGAGGCTCTTAGTTCAAGGAGTAGGAAAACCTTGCATGACCACTAGATTGAAGAGCTTGTGGATGTGACGAATGAGAACCGTTCCTCCAATTTTTGAGGATTTCAGCTTGATAACCTTCAATGTCTTTATCTTTCTCGTTTGCTAGGAGCTTGAACCCAAAGTCAATGTCTTCTAATGAGAAAAAAAAAATTAGTGCAAGAAGGTTTTGAGTGTTATTAATGACATTCTAGGATTCCTAGAGCCATTGAAGATAGGAATCCCAACCTTTCAAAGCAATCTTATCATTCTCTATAGTTTTACTAGATAGAATTTGTCTCCATAAATTCTTAGGAGCCACCTTAGAGAGGTGTAGGAGGTGCTCCTGATTTTTATTTATATAATGTCTCTTTTTTCTTTTGATTAGGGTTTTGTAATTATTTATCTTGTCAATTTTCAAAGATGCTACATTCGCTTCCTTGATGGCTCTTATGGCATTTTTGCAATCAATATCATACCAGGGGTTGATTTTCCTATTGTTCTTTTTACCCAAAGTTTCAATTTAGAACTTCTTAATGGAGGAAGAGACGGTTGTGGTGAAATTATGGTAGAGGACTTCTATATTGTCTGTACTAGAAAGAGGAAACAAGTTATTTTTTAAATCATTTATGAAAAGGAAAATGTGAGGATTGTCTTCTGTGGGATCTATATGCATGCAAAATTGAGGGTTACAACTAGAGGACTATGATTTGATTCACGCTTATGGTCGAGCATAATGTCTAGATTTATCATACTGTTATATAAAAGGATATTAGATATGACATAATCTACCACACTACTACCAAGCCCATGACATCGAGTCATCTGGATAGAATTTAGTCACTTCTTAATCCCATTACAAATTATAAGGCCTTGAGCACTACAAAGCTTGATTAACTCAAAGCCGAACAAGTTCTCACCTAAATTTGCAAAACTTCTTTTATGCTTACTGTCTAGAGTGGGATCTTCATCCAACCAAAGATGATTATGATTGGAATAGTTTCTTAAAAAAATAACTTTCAAGTTACTTGAAGTATGAGTATTAAAGTTCTCCATTAAAAAAATATTTCCATAATTTCTTAAATTATTAATATCATTTTCTAAACTAATAAAAGATATTTTTTTATCTATTTCATTAATTATTTTATCCAAACTTATATACTTTAATTATTTTGTTTAATCTTTATTAAAAAAATTCAAAAAACTAATTTTCCATAACTAGAAAGATAAAACCTTATATAATTTTTTTTTTTTATTTATATATTTACATAATTTTAAGTGAAAACTTTTACCATTCCACAATTTAATACAAAAGAATATACTTAGTTCTTTTATTTCAACGTTTTAAAACATATAGCTCCATTATCCATGATTTAAATTAGATTTATATACTATTAGTGCTTTCCTTAAATCTGTCAACAAATATGTATAAAAAAAAATACATTTCCACTTTTCCATAATTTAAAGTAAAAACCTACATATTTGAATAGTGTTTTCATTTAATCTTTGTTTATATCTAAAAAAATATAACTCATATTTTCCAAAATTTAATGTCTAAAGAATATAATTCAATAATTTTTTAAGAAAAATATCAAAAACTTAACTCCACCTTAAATCTATAATTTACAATTAGAACTTAATAAAAATATCAAAAACTTAACTCCACCTTGAATCTATAATTTAAAATTAAAACTTATTTATTATGTTTGTTGGGCATGAATACCAATGGAAAAAACACACAATCACCCGAGAGACTCAACAATATTTACGTGGTAAAACTCTTTACACGAAAACATCCATCCACCAGACAATGGTAATACATATCTTATTGTTCAAAGAGAGATTTACAAAGGGCTACATATTTAAACCATTTCTCCCACATTTACATAAAATTATTATTGCGAATTAGTTAAATTAACTAAATTCAAGAATATACTCGTGTTGAAATAATGGTGAACCACCATAACCTACATGATTAATTGATTGTCACATTCTAATAATATCTACCTTGACAATCAAATTATATGATACGTTTTTGTTGATTCATCACCTTTTTTGCAAGCCAAGAGAATCCAAACACCATAGCATCTTCTGAATCCAAACACCATAACATCTTCTGTAGCAATACTGGTTTCATGAACATGTTTGCATGATTTGCTCCAGTATGAGATTTCTTACGGATCACTCCACCTCTATTAATAACTTGTCTTACAAAATGATGTCTTGTACCATTTTGATAAGTTGAATTGTTACTCAAATGCACAACACTTTGACTACCAAAGACCACATTTATATTACCATGTGTACTTTTCCAAACTCACCTAATAGATCCTTGCATTCATGCAAAACATAACGTGAAGTAGATTTTTTTTGTCGGAATCTCCTGCAAAATCTGAATCAACATAACCATAGAATAAATCACTACAACCATTGTAGGCGATGCAATAAGCACTTATGCCTCTTAGATACTAAATCATCCATTTCGTGTCTTCCCAATGCTCTTTATTTGGATTTTCCATGCATTCACTAACAGCACCAGATCCTGACCATTTCATCGCATAGATACTTCCTATTGTAATGGCTTATGTTGTGGGACATAACCTTTTCTTCCTTATAACAAGGACATAAACTTGAAGAAATCTTACATTGGAAAGCTAAATGGATATTTACCACTTTCAAAATGTTCATACTCAACCTCATGAATATATTCTCCATAGTCTTTTGTTAGGATACCACAATTTACCATTTTTCCTATTTCTATGTACTTCTATGCCAAAGATTTATTTTGCTACTCCTAGCTTTCACATGAGACATCCTAGTAAACTCAATAAACTAAGCATTTAAGTTTGATCTCAACCATACCATTGCTTCCAACAAACATATCATCAACAAATCTCAACCATGCTATTGCTTCCAATAAGCATATCATCATCAAATATAACATCAAAATAAAAAATGTATCACAAACACAATAACACAACTAGAGACCACTAGTGAAATTTTTCATGGAAATCAATAACTTCCAAAATACTTTTACAAAAATTAATTTCATCTTTTTAAAAAAAATTTACATTCCATAATTTAAAATCAAATCTTATAAATCTTATACACTTCATTAATTATTTTATTTGATTTAAAAATATATATATAAAAATATAAATTCACTTTTGTATATATTAAAATTAAAATTTATATATTTCATTAATTCTTAAACATTTGACTTTTCTTTCCAAAATAATTTAAAAATTTTCAAATGCACCTTTCCAAAATGTAAAGTCAAGAGTTATACATTTCTTAGTATTTTAATTTGATCTTCCTAGAAGAATACCATAAAATATAGTTTTCTCATTTGATAATTTGAAATTAAAAAATTGTATATCTTTGAAGTAGTTTTACTTTACTTTATTTTTAATTTATTTAAAAAAAAGTTTATTTAGTTTTATTTAAATTAAAAAGTTTCATTATTTTATAATTTGGAAATATATATTTAAAGAAAGTAATTTCAGATTATTTATAAGTATGACATATATAAAGTTTTTATAGTTTTATATACATTATTTATAATTATGAATAAATAAATAAAAATTATTTAGCTTTATTTAAATGAAAAAGTTTCAACGTTTTATAATTTGAAAATATATATTTAAAGAGTAATTTCTGATTATTTATAAGTATAACATATATAAAAATGTCAATTGAGTGTAGATCGGGTGGTTAGGAGGAATGTTGTTATCCTTCCCACCCAAATTCAAATCTTGCTTTGTGACACATGCTTCTTGGGAACATTGGCATTTAAAATATGACATATATAAAGTTTTTATAATTTCATATACATTATTTATAATTATGATATATATAAAATTTCTTTATTTAATCACGAAACATTTTTTTTAATAATTTTATTTTATTTTATAATTATATATAAATTATATATATATATATATAATTTCTGTATTCAACTAATAAATATCAAGAAATAGTTTTTTTTAATAATTTCATTTTACTTTATAATTACATATAAATTCTTTATAATTATGACATATATAAAAAAAAATTATTCAACTAATGAATATCAATGATTATGACAAATATAAAGTTTATTTATTGAACTAATGAATATTCCAGAAACATAGCTTCTTTTCTTAAGAAAAATAAAATCATTTTATTTTTTTGGTAGCTCTTCAAATATAGTTTTACTTTTCTATAACTTTAAGTCCAAATTATAGACTATGGACTATGTGACGAACTATGTGACGAACTCTCGACTTACGTTCATTGGCATCGGTTTATGAGTTGATTTGAGGTTACCGGTTATATGGTTGGAAAGTGTAAGAAATATTTATGAAAAAGGAGATTTGCGGTAAATGAGTTGAAGATATTCAAAGTTTCAAACCTATAAGAGGGTTTATTATAAGGAGTAAGAGATTCACGATTTTAGTTATTGGAGAGGTTTATTAATATATGGAATCAGCTTTTAACATTAATTATGGCTAATTATGGGTCATGTTGGTCTCCTTAAAAAGGTAGGGTTATTCTCAAGGAAGTGGACTACAGGTTTCTAGGCTTCTTTTAATTTTATTTTAGACTATCATCTTGGTTAAAAATATAAGAAATGTTAACTATACATGAACTAAGAGTTAATCATGCATTAGCTATTGATTTTTTTACATCTCTTTTTATATAATTGTTTATTTCAAATGTGGAGCTAAATCCATAAAATCAATATGGACAGTACACTTGTCCCATCCTCCTTCAATCCATTCAATCTAGAAAAAGCATAAATAATAATCAACCCTAAATTCTAAGAAATAAACACTTAATTCTAAAATATTAACATCTAAGAAATAAACACTTAATTCTAAAATATTAACATCTATGGCCATAATTAATTAGGTCTGTCACCTTAAGTGGAACAGGTTTCTGTCGGCCTTTCCTTTCACCGTGCGTCATAGCAACGGCGGATCCAATAAATAGGACAATGGACCGGCGACTTATTTGCATGTGCATTTGGTTGTGACTTTGTACTCCTTTCAAGTGAGCTTGTGATTCTTCATGGCAGACTGTAACCCAAATCCATCAGAGCCCCGCCATGAGCACGAACTTTGCCGATTTGAGGACCTGACTTCTTACAAATGCAAAGGATGCAAAGAATTTGGAGGCAACGTGGGTCACAAGTGCACAACTTCATGCCGCAATTTCACTCTGCACGAGGCCTGCGCCACTCTTCCGGATGTCTTCCCACACCCAAAACACGGACCGTTAAAAATTTGTCCCAAATCAACATTTAGACATCACTGTGATGCTTGCGGGGATGTGTTGAAAGGTTTTGCGTTCGAAATTGAGAGGCGTCATTTAAGGAAAGAGTTAAGGCTTCATCGGTGCTCCCTCCAACACTACAGTACACTGGGCACGCAAATCACAGATTAATGGTGATGGATGATTTGGAGGTGGACGCATATAATTGTAGTATGTGTCATAACAAGATCCATTCCGGTTGTTGGAGATATCGGTGCGTGGAGAGGACGTGTAATTTTAACGTGGATCTGAGCTGCGCCAAGATAGACATTTATGGACTCTCAGTTACCAGAATTGCACCCATAAGTCAGAGTAGAAAGGTCATGTCCAAATTATCGACGCATGCTACATGGATCGCCAGCACCGTTGTCGGCGTAGCGCTGCATATAGCCACCGATGAGATTATGAATGGAATGGCAGGCCCTAATAATGACCACAATCGGCCCTAATAATGACCACGATCGCAGGAGCAACAACACCAGCACCAACAGCACAACACAAGGTATTTTTTGAGTAGTTCTGCCCTCAACAATTTGTTGGGTTTATCTTTATATTTTCTACTGTTCTTAATCAGTTCTTTAAAATTGTATAAATGAACAAATATATTTTGTCCAAAAACATATCGTGTGTGTTTATTTTTATGTTTTTTTGCTGAGTAATCATTGTCAGAACTTATATTAATCATTGTCAGGACTTTACAAAAGGAGAGATAATTCCACTTGCCATCGAATCAAGCTCAAAATTATATTATATAATTAAATAGGTTGATCTTCTTTAATTTCATAATTATGTAGGTAAACAGATTCTTCTCATTTTCTTTACAGTAGGTTATTCTGTAATTGCTAAATGATATTCTTGAATCAGTTCTTCTTCCATCATTCAAAGATTGAAACGAAAAATCGTGAAAAATTGGAGAGCGATGAACGATGTGGAAGTTTTGATTTACATTTGTTGGTATGGTTTCCCTCAGTTGAGTTGAGGTTAGGTATCGCGTGCTTTGATCGAAACCGTGTTAAAAATGTCGACGGCATTGGAAGTATGGACGTCATTGAGGTTTCACGCATCTATTCATTTCACCGTCAAGACAAAGTCTTATTAGGGTTCCAATCTCATTTCACTGTCTACGATAACGACTTTGAAAGAAACTGGGTTTGAAATGTCGTCGCTGTGAGCATTGATATCTTTAAAGCTCCTCGCATCCTCTCATTTCACGTCTGTGAGACCAAGTCTAAGTGTGAGACAAGGTCTTTTTTACTTATTAGGGTTTCTTATCTTCTTGGCAACTTAAATGGAAAGGCGACATATGGCGAATCCTCCTTAATTTGTTGATAATTGCAGAGAGGTGAAGTAAACATATCCATTCTGGTAGTTGGAGATATATTGCTGCGAGGAGGTGAAGTATCAGGTTAGGGTTCGTGGGATCTGAGCTGCATCAAGATACACGTTTATGGACTCTCACTCCCGCTAGTTGCACCTCTAAGTCGGAGTAGAAGGCTCAACTCCAAATTATCGATCCGTAAATTGCTAAGAACCTTGTCCCTACCGATGAAATTATGAATGAAAATTTTGCCCGGGCACCCTGGAGTCGCACTGTGCTACGAAGTTGCGCCACTCTGTTTAAATATCGTCATAAGAAATGGCAAGTCGGAGCATGAAGCAGATCCAGTTTTCAGGAGGAGAAAGCATTGCTGACGCTGAGCCAAAAGAATGGACAACGTTCCAGCATTGTTCATCTTAGATTGAAGAAGATGAGTCTTGCAGAGATCGATCCAAGAAAAGCCTGTGTAGAAAAGGGCAGAGAAGATCTGAAATTTGAAGGACCACTCATCATATCGAAGAAAACCAAGAAGATCAAATCTTGAAAATGGTGCTAGAAGAGCTACTAGAAGAAATCGGAGAGGTAAGAAATCTGTTAACTTCAATAGGTTCATGGCAAATCTTTGATGGAGACAATTATGAACTATGGTCTTTAAAAATAATGAATTTGTTAAGGTCACAAGATCTGTCGCATTTTGTAGTTGAAGAGGATCCTAGTGATCTAGAAGCATTTGAGCATTTGAAAGAGTATCAAAAAGAAAGAAGGCAAGTTGTTGCCTTAAGTCTCATACAAAATAGTATAGATTATTCCATCTTTCATAACATTGCAGAAGTTTATACTCCAAAAGAAGCATGGGATATATTGAAAGCAGAGTTTAGTGAAGAGGAACCCAATGTAGAAGAAGATGAAGCAGAGTTTAGTGAAGATGAACCAGTTGAATTTGCAAGCTACACAAAGCAGTAGGAATCCAACAGTGAAGTGGAAGACAACCAAGAAGACTGTGTTTATGAGGAAGCCGATGATCAAGTAAGCTCAACAAAGCTTGTTGATCTAGCTCTATTTGCTGATGACAATGGAAACAAACCTGTCAATGTAGAAGTTCCCAGTGATGTGAGTGATAGTCTCTAAGAGAAAGAGAGAAAGAGACAGTTGATAGCAACATAGAAGTTGCAACAGCCAATTCATCACAGAACTAGAAAACCATAAGCTTAAGGGATCTATTTGAACAGACTCCTGTCATTGATGAGCAGCTACAATATGCTCTATTTTCATGTCAGCCAACATGTTTTAAAGAAGCAACAAAAGATCCACAATGGGTCCAAGCAATGAATGAAGAGATTGATTCTATTGAGAGGAATGAGACTTGGGATCTAGTTGATCTCCAATCAGATAAAAGATGCATTGGTGTAAAATGGGTCTATAAGACCAAGTTGAATGAAAGAGCAGAGATAGAAAAGTACAAAGAAAGGCTTGTTGCAAGAGGTTTTGCTCAACAATATGGTGTAGACTATCATGAAACCTTTGCTCCAGTAGCAAGGATGGACACCATCAGAGCTGTACTTGCAATAGCAGCTCAAAACCAGTGGCATGTTTACCAAATGGAAGTAATGGAAGTGAAATATGTCTTTCTCAATGTCATACTTGAGGAATAAGTCTATGTAGACCAACCACCTGGTTATGCTATCAAAGGTCAAGAACACAAGGTATGTAAGCTGAAAAAGGCTTTGTATGGTCTCAAACAAGCTCCACGAGCTTGGTACAGTAGAATTGATTCTTACCTCATAAAAAATGGATTCAACAGGAGCAACAATGAACACACTCTGTATGTCAAAACAGATTAGGAAGGTAACATTCTACTTGTATGTCTTTATGTTGATGATATGATCTATACTGGAAATTTGATGTTAGAAGATTTAAGACAGTCATGAAAAAGGAGTTTGAGATGACTGATCTTGGTCTTATGAAGTTTTTCCTTGGTCTGGAAGTTGATCAAAGTGAAAATGGGATCTTCATCTATCAGCATAAGTATGCTACTCACATTCTGCAGAGATTTATAATGGATAAATGTAAACCAGTAGAAACCCCCATTGCAACAGGAACCAAATTAAGCAAGAATGATGAAGGGTACACAAACAATGATTTTGCAGGTAGTATTAATGATAGGAAAAGCACATCTAGTTATGCTTTTCATTTTGGTACCAATCTTTTTTCGTGGGCTTCTCAGAAACAACCCATTGTGAGCATGTCTTCAGTAGAAGCAGAATATATTGCAGCAAATACAACAGCATGCCACGCAGTTTGGCTTAGAAGACTCTTGAAGGACATGGGACACACAGAAAAAGAACCAACAACCATTTATTGAGACAACAGTTCTTCCATACAGTTGTCTAAACATAATGTATTTCACAGGAAGAGTAAACACAGTGACACTCACTATCACTTTATACGCGATTTAGCCAATAATGGAGAGATTAGTTTGATGTTTGGTGGCTCTAAGGAGCAATTAGTTGATATGTTTACCAAACCTTTGGGTACATTTACAATTGAGTTTCAAAGGAAGCACTTAGATATTGATAGTGCTTACCACACCATCACACTTGAGATTAAGGGGGTTTGTTAAGATTTGTAATCTCATGTGTCTTGTTGGTTAAGTTAGTTGTTGACTAGGAAATTAGATGTTCCATGGTATTCACTGGTCCATAGTATTAGCCAGTGGTTTTGATCCTATGTGAAACTATATATATCTAAGTTTAATAATGAGAAGGAAATCAATATGCCCTTTGTGTTTCCACTCTTGTTGTGTGTCTTTGCAAACTTTAACATGGTCCTCTTCAATGTTATGAAAGATGGAACAATCTATACTATTTTGTATGAGACTTAAGGCAACAACTTGCCTTCTTTCTTTTTGATACTCTATCAAATTCTCAAATGCTTCTAGATGATTAGGATCCTCTTCAACTACAAAATGCCACAGATCTTGTGACCTTAACAAATTCATTATTTTTAAAGACCATAGTTCATAATTTTCTCCATCAAAGGTTTTCCATGGACCTATTGAATTTAATAGACTTCTTACCTCTTCGATTTTTTCTGGTATCTCTTCTAGCACCATCTTCAAGATTTGATCTTCTTGGTTTTCTTCGATATTAGTGGTCCTTCATATTTCATATCTTCGCTGCCCTTTTCTACAGCTCTGACATAGCTTTTCATTGGAATTTTGCTTTTTTTATTTTGCAAAATCTCAATTTAACTGTGTTTTAATGGTGATTTTGATGGTATAAATTGATTCAACATCAAAATCACCATTAAAACACAGTTAAATTAATATTTTACAAAATAAAAAAAATAAAAAGCCACTATCCTAGCCAAATCGTTGAATTTTTAGACAACTCCGTTATAAATATATTAATATTAATTCCTATTGGTTCTCTTGTGTATTGGTTGAATCTAATAAATGTATATATATTAGTATAGATCGATCTTAAATCATGATCTATCAAGCATTCATAGGGATTCTATTTATTGAGCTTTAAATTTTTTTATCTTTATTATTTTACAAAGAAAAAATTTAAATATCAAGATATTTTTTATATATCTAGATTTAAAATGAAATCATTATAATTTATTTATTTTTGCTTAATCTCACATCTTTTGCTTTTTTTTTATGAGAATTACATGTTGTGCAATAAAACATTTTTTTATAAATGTGGTTACTTAAACTCAATGCCCACCTTATTTTGTTTATGTTTTCATTTTTCTGGAGGCCACCCTCCCACCTAGAGTCCTCTCTCGGGTTGAGTCTATCTTCTCCAATTTATGTTTTATCTTCTCTTTTTAACAATCTCATGGAGGTATTATCCATTTTCCATAGCCAACCCTTTGTTCTTTAGTTTAATTTTATATCCTCCACCTTTACTTTGTGATTACGACCTTTCTTTTCCATCATACCTTCCTTTTGAGATCGCTCTTAAGATGTGAAAGACACGGATTCACCACTATAGTTCAAATTGGTTAGTGGCCTTGATAAATCTCTATGTCATTGACCAAGGGCATCTACTTCTACCCTCCTACCTGATACCATAATCTCTTTGCTAAAATATGGTCGACAAATCCATGGAGAGGTTTTGGATTCCAATATCTATATCCTAAGAAATTATTTTCTAACATGCCCATCTATGACTAAAGATCAATGCTTTCTACTTGCAAGCAATCACTTAGAAAGACTTTCCCAAGCTCCTTGGAAGTTAATTTTCATCGCACTTTACATGTCTACATAGATTGGACACATCATCACATGCAAAACATTATACAAGCATTGAGAATAAATTTTTATCCTCCACTTTATTTGTCCAAGTTAATGTGTAGGTGGTTGCATTTGTGACAAGCTTGAGGGAAAAGTATGCAACAATTGCATTTGTGACAAGCTTGGGAAAAAGCAAGCAATGATTGCATTTGTAACGAGCGTGGAAAAAGTATGCAACAACATATAGAAGTCTTAACCAAACTCCAACCCCAACTTTAGATCTAGAATTCTAAAGTAGTACTTATGCTTACGTTTAATTCTAGTTTCCTTAGTAGTTTTCATAATGAAGTGGAAATATTTGAGAGCACAAGCTTAAGCAAATAGTTTTTACATGCCCTCATCTAGAATACAAAGTATATAATCACCCTAGTTTCATACCCTTTTGTAATTACAACCCTATCCCTAACACTAACCCTTACAAATAGTCTACCCACCATAAATGATTTTTCCCATGACATCCCATTACCAACACATCCTTTTAATATCTTCGGTAACAACCCTACCCTTTCTCATCCTCCACCATAGTTTCACTGTCATACAACTCCATTCCATGATGGTACTATTTGGTCTTTTTTGAAACTACAACCCTCAACTAAAACATTATATACTAAGGAGAAAACCTTTTGATATTTTGAGGCACTCTCATCCAATGATCCTTGTCATCAACCTGAGATCATTCCCCTTCCCAACAGTGAAAAAGAAGATCCATATTTATTCTTAATGGCCAAAGAACACGTTGTGCCATCTTTAGATCTCCTTTGTACTCACAATTGTAAAAAAGATCAACTTATGGCTAGTATACTCATCAATGGAAGCCAAAAGGACCTAATTTCAACATGATTTTGTCACTTGTCTATAGCTTCCCACTACCTCTCACACATATCCCTATCATATGGGATGACGAAAATAGCATAACACTTAATTCGTCATCAATTCAATCACTTTCATCGTAGGACCTTTCTACAAACACAATAGTATGTTGTGTATCTCCTCTTGGTTTTGTTTATTCACTCATGAGAATCCCTACCTAATACAATAAAATTAAGTATACAATGTCCATCCCAATACGTATTTCCTTTTTAAATATATAACAGTCCTTTAAAGACTACAAATCCTACAACCTAACCTCTACTACAATCCCTCTTATCATACATGCTACTACCCAACAAGTTAGCTTGCACAAATGCTATTATCTCTCATGTTGGTAAGTTTTACATCCCACCATCCCATCCAGTGGCTCTAACCCTCTTCCAAATAATCCAACCAATAATTGCGCCGAGAGGCGCTCTACATCCGAGAATGGGGGAGATGTTGTAACGTTTTTTTTTTCAGCGAAAAAAGCTACTATTAATATTCCAGAACAATCAAATAGTACATTGAAGGTCTTGATTCAAGCACTGAATCAATTAAACATCAAAAAAAAGATCTCTAGATCAAGCTTATATAGTCATCCTCAATACAAGCTTCTCAAAAAAGAGCCAAAGCTGAAAGACTACAAGCCTCAACAAAGAGAGAAAAAAATCCAACTGCTTAGTCAAAAAAATAGATTTCACCACTATCTACAATGCCATTTTCCATCCATTCTTCCCAAATAAGCAGACCTTCCAAACCCTCCAAAGCTTGTTTTGAGAGTGTATCCGCCATCGAGTTGTTTTCTCTGTAAATATTCTCAAAGGAGATATTATGATGAAGAGCGATCTCTCTTTGAGTGTGAATGCACCAGTGTCGGAGGCTAGTGACATTGAGCTTGAAGTGCCCCATTGCCCACTTAATAGTAACTCATGAATCTCCATAGACTTTGAGGTTAACTAAACCAAAAATGTTTGCCAATTTTAAGACACACCAAAGGGCCATAAGTTTTGCTTTCATATTCGAACCAGCTCCACAATTGAGGCGAACAGAAAAGTGGTGATTATCATTCAAAAAAAGAACCCCTCCTACTGCGCAAATCCCATATTGAGATGCTCCATCAACGAAAAGGACAAGTTGATTTACTTTGAAAGAGAAGATATGAACTATGTCAACCTTCACTCTGTAGTCATCTTCCTTATAGGCCAAAAACATTTTTAGAGCTGTCATACCACAAACCTTTTCATTAGGCTGAATATTTTGGAAAATGGCATAGTTTCTAGTGTACCATAGAGCCCAAGAAATGCATATTGCAATGCTGAAACAAGACTTACAATTTTTGAACCAGTTTAATAAACAATGATTGAAGTCACCCACATCCGAGGGGTGAGAAATCTTCAGAGTTGCAAAGATGTAAGCCCAAACTTTGGAAGTGAAACTACAATTGACAAAAAGATGTTGAGAAGTCTCAGCTACTGCTAAGGAAAGGCTGCACCTACTTGGTCCAATCCAGCCATGCTTAATCAAGTTTTCCCAAGTCTTAAGCATATCTTGTATAGCTAGCCACAAGGAGCATTTTATTTTCAAAGGGATAGACCATTTCCATAATCTTTTGTACCACCAGTCCTAAGGAAAGATGTATTTACCTTGAATTATTCTCATGTATGCAGACTTTACGGTGACTATTCCAGACTTAGCATTCCCACGCCATACCAGACGATTAAGGTCAAGATTGAGTTTCATGCCAACAGAGTTTAAAGATCTGGTATATCTTTCCCATTCTTTTGCATATACGCCAGTTAGTCCAATATCATTAGATTTAATCCACGTAGCAGAGTTACCAATCCTATGAATCAAAATTTTATCAAGAGTGTTCAACCCGAGCACCTGTAGGTAGTTGACTAGAGGAGTGGGAAGTAGATAACCATATTCCATGCCTAAGACCTGATCCATGCCAACTCTAATGTTAGCGCCCGATCCTACTTGCCATAAAAGGTCTTGCTTGATCCAAAAAAACACTTTCATGAAGCCCCTCCAGACAGGAGAGAAGTTCCATCCTTTCATCCTCGGGTTTCTAATCCAAGATAACAAGTCAATCTTTAGATATTTTTGTTTCATAATCTTGGCCCACAAGGTTGACCCGAACATACATCTCCAAAGGTTTTTGAGCCTAAGTGCAGTGCTAAAAGCTTCCAAATCCTTGATTCCCCAACCCCCATATCTCTCGGGCCTTGAAATGGCATGCCAAGCAACCAATGGCAATTTAGCAGAATCAGAAATCCCTGTCCAGAGGAAGTTAAAAATGCATTTTCTTATAGCAGTAGTGATGAAAGAAGGTACTTCAAGCAAAGAGAACTAGTAGACAAGAATGCTAGTAAGCACTGTCTTGACAAGAATAAGCTTCCCTCCAATGGATAGAAGTTTGAAGGACCAATGTTTATTTCGATTCTCAATTTTCCTCAAAAGCCAGAGCCAATCTTTGATGAGGTAATTATTAGGCTTCAATAGGAACCCCAGATATTTGAATCCCTCCTCCAGAGGGCAGCACTGGAAAGGAAGGAAGGAGGTAATACTTCTCAGAAAAAGTTCATTAGAGTTAAGATGATAGATACTGGACTTAGTAGAGCTCACCTTCATACCAGATGCAACACAGAAAGTCTGAATAATATTGTTATCAACTTTCCATTCTTCCACTATCTCCAAACCACCCACCGACACATCATCCGCAAACAGAATGTGAGTGCTCACACAGTACTTAGCCATCTTTATACCCTTGATCCAACCATTTTCCACAGCTTGATTAACAAGCCTACTAAACCCATCCATAACAAGAATGAAAGCAGAGGGGACAGAGGACAACCCTGGCGAATCCCTCTCGAACAAGTGAAGAAATAAAAAGGAGAACCATTAACTAACACTGCAATATTCATTGAGGAGATGCAAGCCATAATCCACCTAATCACCTGTGGAGGAATACCAATCCTGATAAAAATAAGTCTCAAGAAATTCCAATTGACGCAGTCATAGGCTTTCTCCAAGTCCATTTTAAGCAAAATGGCTCTCATATTTTTTATTTTTATGTTGTGCAATAATTGTTGAGAAATCCCCAAAGCATCATGAATCTGGCGTCTAGAGAGAAACCCAAATTTCTCTAGAGATATAAAATCTGAGAGTACTAATTTCAATCTTTGAGCAATTATCTTAGCAATCAACTTGTACACCAGATTACATAAAGCTATCGGTCAAAATTCTCCAAAGGTGACAGGCTTGTTACTTTTTGGGATAAGGGTGACAAAGGTTGAATTGAGTCCTACAGGAATAGCACCATGAACCCTTGAGAAATTTAGCATACTTTTTAAATCATCTCCCATTACATCAAAAAAATGGATGAAAAGCTCTACCCGCCATCCATCTAGCCTGGGCCTTTTTTCTTTAGCAAAAAGCTTTAAAGTATCCTCAATTTCAGACACAGATACCTCCTCTTACAAATGCTCAGAATTTTCTTCATTAAAGAACCTCGGGTATAACCTGGCCACTTGGATCTGTTCTTGCAAATTACAATCACCTTCATCCATATAAAATTTCCTGAAGAACTTGACAGCTTCTAACTTTATATCATCAGTCCCAGAAATCAATAAACCCTAAGCATCATGGATTTCCTAGATAGAATTCATATTTCTTCTAGCTGAGGCAAATTTATGAAAAGAAATTGTATTTTTGTCCCCATGAGCCAAGCAGATGGCTCTACTCTTGAGACGCCACTCTTTTTCCTCCTGAACCAGCAGCTCCTCTCTTTTATTTTCAAGCTTTTTTAATTCTTTAAAGGATTTTTCATCTAAAGAGATAGAAAAATTTTCTTCAAAAGCTTTCTGAATCTTTAATTCCAAAAGATATTTCCCACTGGTCATTCATCTTTCTATTTTTAATCCAAGCCATTACCACTTCTTTTAGGGCTTTTAGCTTATGACAGAATCGAACCACTAAATTTTCTTCTTGACCCCTGTAATTCTCCCAGAAATCTTTGACCATACTGCAAAATTGTTCATCATTTAACCAGGAGCTATTAAATTTAAAGGGAGATGAATACCTTTGTCCATAATCATCCAGCTATAAAACGATAGGCCAATGATCAGATAATTTATTCTCATAGACCCAGGTTCTGTATCTATGAAACTGAGCCATAAAATCAGACTTAATGAGAAACCTATCAAGCCTTTTATGGACCCCATCTCTGCCATATCTACCATTTGTCCACGTTGGACTCAATTTTACAGGAACAATATCAATTAAATCATTCTCCTCATAGAAATTAGAAAAGTATCCAGCCAATTCATCCAGATCTGCTGACTGTCCCCAAATCTCAGAAGTTGAAGAAGTGTGATTCAAATCACCTGCAATAACTAAATTAGGACAACTAACAATACCCGAATCTTTAAGAGAATCCCATAAGCGCTTTCTCTCCTTATAGGGGGCATAGCAATTTATAAATTCAAGAGACTGGTTAAAGCCACCGAATGAACCTTTAAGGAGGATCCACCATGGGGTGGAGTGAGCTTTAAAAGAGAAAAGAGTAGGATTCCAAGCAATAGCTAGCCCCCCCGAGAGGCCTCTTGAAGAAGCAACTACAACATCCCAATTAGGCAGGACCTTACAAATATTTAAGATCGCAAAGAAATCATTGCACATAGTTTCCTGGAGTAACACAATAGTTGCACTAGTAGTAGAAAAAAGATTGGATAAGGCATGAGTCCTGGAAACCTTACCCAATCCACGGACATTAAGGGAGATGATAGACATTAAGTACCTGCTTCAGAGGGGGATGTTTCTCTAAGGCCCTCAGTAAATGGAGAAGAAACCAACCCCTCAACCTCCAAACGCTTCGAGACAGGGGCATAAGAATCACATACAGGGTTAGCCTGAACAGGTAAGTCTTTCTTCTTTTTTTTCCCTCTACAGATGGTAACATTTTGGAATTTGAGGGAATGAACAGGGATAGCTTCTGACTCAATACCAGGGTTTTTTGAAAATATAGACAAATGAGGGAACTCTTGACCCTTCTCAGATAGCAGGTAACCACTTTCATTTAAAATAGAATTATCTTCCATGGAAAAGGGCAAAGTCGAATCTAGAGAATTAGATACAGACAACCCTGGCCCTAACAAACCAGATGATATCTCCTTAAAATTATTAGAGGGGATGAGGATAGGGTTCTTAGGGCAATTACCATCTTCTAAAAGAGGGATAGAAGGAATAGGATCAACAAAATCCACATAATTAAGGTCTGTAAGGAGACTACGGCTCACCAGAGCCTTCTCAGGAACCAGCCCTTCCTTATCAATTAAGAGACCTGAGACTGCATCATGTCTCAAGACTACCTCCCCATTAGAAATGTGCTTAGAAAGTTCTTTCTCAGACTTTTCTATGAATAGTAATTCATCCTTTGAAATATCTAAAAAGATACTACCTAACAAAATAATAAATATTATATGTCAGCCATACATAATAACCATCATAGATCCAAATCGTAGGTTCTATCAAGTGCCGAGAGGTATCAAATATCTTGAGGTTCAAACCTCTCCTTGAGTGCAATCCCTAAGAAGAGGTTTGCACCTCGAGAGATTTGATCCTTCTCGGCACATGATAGAACCTAGGATTTGGATCTTGTATTCTCCTCATCCTTTCACCCCACTTCTTATCAATCCCTTAAAGTCATACAACGAATCGTACCACATTCTATATTTTCACTTCCACACACTGTCACCTACCCAAATTTCTGAACATTATTATTTATTTGCAAAAATACTTTATGTTAAAATTTATTACAAGTTTTGTAATTATGATCAGTTTTGATCATGGATGAATGTAATTACTGAATATTATTATTTAAATAAATTAATTAGGAGACAAACACTCAAGAGGACTGTTGAATGAGTGTTCACTGACCCGCTAGGAGGAATGGAAGTTGTTGGAAGGAATGGGACACATGGCACCAGTTACATCACACCACTAACTGTTTGTTCTGAGACAACTTCCACTTAAATAGAGAATTATCCCCCAGGTGGAGGGAGTGAGCAGGCAGCTCATTTAATGACCCAGTAACATCTGAAAAGGTCTAGGCATCCTATCAGGGCAAATTCGAATTGGGCAGGCATCCCTTAATCAACATTTTTGCAGAATGTTTTCCTCTTGCAAATGAGGTGATTTCAAGAGAGATTCGAATAAGGGATGTTAGTGGTGATTGAAAAGTGAGTTTTTACTTATTATGGAAGAGAAACATAGTTGCAGGATCAAGTCTTTTGGACTGCTACCTATTGAAGATTCAGAAGATTACTACAACAAGAAGAAGCCTATATTCCTGAAGCTTCTTCCTCCTGTGGTTCAGCGAACAGGCTCGGGGGTCCTAAGACAGTATTTGACTATTTTCAGGAGTTTGGTTGGGTGGAACGGTCTTCCTGAGTTGTTTGTTTCCCTACAGGTTTAATCAGGTTCTACAAATTCTTCTTATTTAATTTCTGTTATGTTTTAAATAGTATTTTCTGTGTTTCTGTTTTTAGAAGCAAAATCTAATCCTAGAACTGTTCTAAGTCTGAATGTTTAAGTTTAATGACGAAAATGAATTGATAAATCAATATCCCCATTTTTTCACATGCTATTTAGTAGCATCGTACTCTAGTAGAGATATGCAAATTAAAATAGGATAGAAGATAGGCAAATTGTGCCATTGAATTCGATGGCTAGATAATAACTTGGTATGCATTAGTTTCTGTTCTTAAGTTTACTAATTGTAGAGGGTTTGTATAATATTAATATATATAATAATTTCGCATTTTTATAATAATCAGTCAATTACATAATTCTTGCAATCATCCTACAAGACACATAAATTATGTCCATGAAAGGTAGATGAATTACACATTATACATTGTTAGAGATTACTAACATTGAATAAAATATTCTTGATTATAAGCTAGAAAACAATAGTTTTTCATATAAATTTCATATGCATATATGTCACTCGCATACAGTATCATCATAATTATTACACCAACATTTTATGTATAGAAAATTAATTTATAGATAGAATTATAGTTTACACAGTTTTCACGATTTCCTGCACTATGCATTCATATTTCTTTCATATTCTATAGTACTGTTGTATTATCTAGAAATTCAATAAAAGATAAGAATTTATCGAACACAACTATCAACATCATGTATTTATTCTTTCTTTGGATCTGCTAACTTTGGTTGCAAATATTGTAACTCTGAGTTTCATATTAAAGGAAAACCCTAGCTAGATTCATTTTGTTCATAACAAAACTCTACACTCTTTTCAAAACCTGAGATCGAAACCTAGTTAGTAACTTAAACAAACGATCAGATTACCACTTCAACAAAACACGAATTAGGGTTTGACCCTATTCGTCATCCTTGCAAAATTATTACTGAGTTATCAGTTCAACCTTATACTCTTTTGTTCAAACATTAACAAATGAGGATACACATTACCAACCTACAATTTTGAAACAAACCATAGACTTATACGAAGGGTTCAGCATCTTTAACGTTGAAGTTCTATTTTACACAGAACCATCATCATTATGAATTCATCCAAAACCTAAACTAGCCCGATAAACATTTTAGTAACCTTTAGCATGAATACGATTTACAAACATCAACTTACAGTTTCCAAGCTAAAAAACAAGATAGCTATACAACGTTTTGAACCCACCATGTATTACAAAAGGAGGAATATTCTTACACACAGATTGAGCCCTCGGCTCTCTGTCTTACGGTCACAAACATTTCGAAAGACAAGTCGAATCTCATAACACCCTCAACATTACCACAGAATAACTTCTAAAACAAAGACGAAGCTCGAGCAATGTTATATTATGTTTTAACAAAGAAAACGAAGTTACATAGGGTTTATCCCAAAGTTTCCAATAGGTAGAAGATCCCGAATAATCAAATCGATGAGTTAAATCTCCAGTTGAAAAACAACAAGTTTGCAAAATAGAACACCGAAGTATCACTGTTAACAATCATGTTTTCGAAGACTTCTCAAACCACCTTCAATGACAGAGCCACGACACAGACGAAGGGCACTACGAGGGTATGGAAGACCTAAAGCTTACCAGTGTAAGTGCATGAGGTTTTCCTTTCACCATACCCTAGCCAGAAGTGTTATTTACACCCTACAACTGACATTAAACCTGAGTTAGACATCTGTTATTTTTAGAAACTAATTTTGGAAATGCAAATAGCTTGTTAAAAACGAAATCTTATCTCCATAGCTTGATGAGGACATTGTCACGAATAACACAAAGGAGCCATTATTCATGCCCAAACTCTGAACATTCTCTCATTCCACTCTTGTTTATCTCTGCGGTATTAGAACACAAAAACTATAACCTTCAAACCAGAGAGTCTAGCTTTTCAAAAATACTTCACCATCACAGTAAAGAAACCTGCAACATCAATTTAAGGAGAAGATCTCAGGTTCGAAACCCTTGCAAACTTCCTACCCAGACTTCGGCAGCCTGTCGGCCACCCTAGCCGAAACAATAGCATAGTGAATCAATTACCAAGTCTTAACTCTTTTCCACGAAGTGTTTTAGGGTTTCATCCGATGGTTTAGATTCATCACCATCAACAGTCTCTACAGTGCCAGCAAATTAAGCTTTGGTACAAACAACGTCTGCATTAATTACTCAACCTACCTTATAGTTTGACATCGCCACCATGGCACACAATGGAGCATGCACAACTAACGCATGGAGTATTAATCCTACACATCGACGAGTTTTGGAGACAAGCAAGTCTACTTGGATCAGTGGACATCCAACTCAGCAGAGACACGACACCGAGCTTTTAATACAGGATCAATACATGATCTCTACCACAGCTCGAGACCAATGCTATTAAATGAACCAACAACCTATCAAGCTTTATTTTAAATGCCTGTCAGAATCCTCGACGTGACTCCCAAACCCTGCATTAAATTCACTACAGTGTTATAACCACTATGCAAAGAATCCACTATATTATTGCACGTTATGATTATAGTCTCGATATAAAACAATGAAATAACGAATTACCAACTATTTATATTGTTGCGGGATATTCAAATTTTTGCTCTTTATTACATTGAGTTTCGATATGAATCTCTAATGTGGTTAATAAATCACAAATCGATATAGTTATATAACTATATACATAGGATTTAAATAGACCATGATATGGAATAATAGTTAATAGTTCAAAGTCTTAAGTTGAAATAATAGTTAATCTATTGTGTAAATATTTGTTATTCATTGTTACAAATGCCTAGTCCTTGGAAAGGACTATTTTTTATTATTAAGACCTAAATAATTATAGTAGAGAATAGGAATGGTTAACCATAAGTCTTTAAGTTAATTAAAAGTGTTGTATGAAACTCACATACAATTATGCTAACACATATAGTTTGGTATCTTGGGATATTAAGTTCTCAGGATTCCTATCCACTTTTGGTAATGTACTATCCCAATACTACTAATTAAATGATGACAACAAAGCAGCCAATACAATGGCACAACAAAACAGCTAATACAATGACGATGACAAAGCAGCTAATACAATGACAACAACAGAGCAGCTAATACAATGACGATGACAAAGCAGCTAGCACAATGACGACAATAGAACCAGCTAGTATAATGATGACTATAGTGACGATGTTGATACAAGACGAACCTTGGAAAGTTTAAGAGCAAGCACGTGAACCGTACCTGTATGCTTTTACATTTGCAACAGTCTTTATTGATTCTATTTTATTTTCATACGATGAAGTTGAATTCATGCTAATTGGAATTTATTTGCAATCATGAAACTTCTTACCTTTTGTCTGCACATAGAACAGGTCCAATGTTTTAGCATGATAGCTAAGTAAGCTTCGGGGTCCCTCATAGGACTCCCTTGATTAGCAAAGAAGCAAACTGTCAGTATTGTCTCAAAGAAATAGTACTACATCACACTTCTAACCTAGCATTCCATTATTACATATTTCATACAATGCATTGCTTTAAAAAGTGTCGCTCAAAAGTCTAATCTAACCATGCAGTTAACTATCTTAATGATAAGGGATACGAATGTAATTAAGTTGTCACAGTCATATTAGTTTCTTCAGAAAATATATATTAGTGTTTAGTACAAATAGCTGTTAGTTAACGTTGTTACACTTAGCAATTGTTATCTCCCGCAATTATAAATTATTATAAATTAGGCTAATATTGCCGTTAATAAAAAATTTTAAAATTTTACGAAAATATGGGATGTTACACACACCCACCAATATTGTGTCTTCTATATATATGGCAAGACTTTTTTTCTTGTCTCTACATCTATTTACCTCATTCCCTCCTTCATGTTTAGATATTAACCACTACAACATTGAGATAATCACCATTTCTACTAGATCATTTATTGCATAAATCGCTTGTAACATATCATACCAAATTTATATATATATTTTAATGTTATTTTAATAAATAAAAAAATATTTTATGAATACTTTCATTTTATTTTCCTTTAAAAATTATTCCATGTTTATATACTATATTAATTATTTCGTTAATACTTTTGGAAAAATGCTCACACATGTAACTAATTTTTCCCTTGTATATGGTGATCCCTCAACCACTCAACTATTGGGGAACATGTTGAATACCAGCTTAACTTTGATCCCTCAACCACACTACTATGGGGACATGTAGAATACCAACTTAAATTTGCCAGAGGGAAGGATATCGTTATTGACATACTATGCACAATACCTCCTCCTTGAAGTTTGCCTTATCGTCTACTGAACTCTATGGAAATCTTCAATCTATATTCTTAAACGTATACCTACCGGATAGGAATTTTATGTGTACTCATATTTTTTTAAGGTTGATTGGCCCATCAAACTCTACTATGGCTCGGCAATGTTTTTTAAAGTAATATGATAAATCCTCTATATGTTCAATATTATATTGGGATTCTTTATTTTGTAATATATGTTTTGATAGTATTTTTGTATTATTTATTTTTTATTTTTTTCAAATTTTCGGAGATTATGTTTACTATGAACATTTTCATTCTATCTTATATATATAATGTAATTTATCGTCATGGTTAGCATACTTCTATCCTTTCTTAAATCAATGTCATTGGTTTGTATAGTCATGGCATCACTAGTTATAGATTGTAAATTGTGTTTGGGTTGTAATATTGTTAAAATAAGTGAACTAATATTTTATGTATTATTGTTGAAATTAATATAATTAATTATTTTACATCGTGTTATTATTGAGATTAATGTATTAAATTGTTATACACAATAACATTGCTAAAATCATTTCACAAGATTTATTTGCATTCCTAAATGTAAGGTGTAATTTTTGCATAATGGAAACTATATTTTTGCATTATATTATTATTGAAATCAATGCATTGGATTATTTTATATACTATTGTTCAAATCAACGGGCAACAAATAATGTTGCATTGTATCATGTTTAAATCAATGTGTGCCAAATCATTTTATAACATATTGTTATTAAAATCAATGCACCTACTAGCTCATCATTTTGGATTGCTTTTATTAAAGTAAATGTATGGTATATATCTTCAAATTAAAGGAGAAAAATATGAGTAAATGTATGGTATATATCTTCAAATTAAAGTAGAAGAAAAATATGATGCATCCAATACTTTTTGTTTGGGACTCACACACAACAAAATACAAAGTAAATCAATGTGTGCCAAATCATTTCATAACATATTGTTATTAAAATCAATGCACCGACTAGCTCATCATTTTGGATTGCTTTTATTAAAGTAAATGTATGGTATATATCTTCAAATTAAAGGAGAAAAATATGATGCATCCAATACTTTTTGTTTGGGACTCACACACAACAAAATAAACTATTAAACCTACCCATGCAACAACTAGAGGAAAAGATAAATATCAACGTGTCCCTAAATAGTTTAGAAGGTAACTTCAATATTAAAGTCATTATATAGGAAATGTATAAGATTATAGAACTAGATCACTAGCATACCAAAATATTCTTAAACCTCATTGTTTTGGTTGAATAAAGGAGAGAGAAGAGTTAGAAAATAAGTTACAAATGAAACACCTTGATGAAACACCTTGTCTCATAGAAGCAAAGACAATAGGAAAAATAATCAGACATAAATATAGATTAATATGTGCTAAGGTAGAGCTACAAAATATGTTGAAAATAGAAACAAATTGTCTCATAGAAGAAAAAAAAGTTGGGAAAAAGTTGAAAATAAACATAGCTTAATAAGTATAAAGATATTCTCTACTCATGAAAGATGGCATACTTAGTAAAAATTCAAGGAAAATTTATAAATAAAGATCGTATTCCATAATATCAATTTTAATTAAAGAAGGAACATCAAAAGATTAAAGAATATATTAAGGCATGCAAACATGAAATAATTAGAAACAAAATATTAAAGATAAAGGTTGAAAGATAACAATAAATATGAATTAGAAGTTCAAGTTCGGCCATGGTTGTCTAGGTTCAAAGCAGAAGTGATGCACGCAGACTGTATTTCAGGCTCACAAATTATGCTCACACAGAGTATTTCAGCAACAAAGCATAGGGCTTGGAGACACACTGGGAGCGAAGCTAGGGTTTTAGGTGACCTCTGAAGGCGGAAGGACTGACGACGACCATGGATGCTTATGTGGGGGCATGTTTTCAACCCCCCTAATTCCCCCTTGGATGGGTTTCGTGGTTGGTGGGATACCGATTTCGCTTGATGAAATGGGTGGTATGGGAAAAGAATCATAAGATTTGGGATCTGCAGACCCCATTGTGGGTCAGAAGGTAGGATAGTGCATTCCCAAAATGGCTTCAATCCCATCTATGAAGATCAAATCCAACAAGTTAAGGGAAACAATCCAATATATGCAGGACCATGTGCTCATTGGTAAGTTTGTTGGGATGCTTCCATCAGAAAAAGCCCTAATCTGGTGGATTAATTCCACTTGGAAACCAAAGGGGCATTATGATCTCCAATTAGGGTCCAAGGGTTTCTTTACAATCTCCTTCCTTAGCTTGGATGACAGAAACAGGGTTTTAGATGGAGGTCCATATTTTTTCTACTCTACTGGCCTTTTCCTAAGACCTTGGAAAGAAAAGTTTTGCCCTGAAAAGGAGGACATGCAGGTTTCCCTTGTCTGGATTAGGATTTATTCTCTCCCATGTGAATACTGGGGTTCAAAAATCCTAGAAGACATTGGGAACAAGCTTGGATCCTTTGTTAAAATTTCTGAACAAACTAAAGCTCAACGGTACACGGCTTATGCTTGGACCTGTGTCTACATGGATCTATCCAAAGGGCTTCTAGAAGCAATTAAGATGTCATGGGAGGACGAGGACTGGGTTCAATCCCTGGACAATGAGAAAATCTCGTCTAGATGCCGCCGCTGCCATGAGCATGTACACTTATTTAGAGATTTCCCCATGAATAACCCTAAACCCTCGCCTAGGGCTGTAGAGGAAATCACAGATCAAGGGTTTACTAGGGTTTCATGTCAAAAACAGGGTGAAAGAAAACCAGAAATTATGGATGGATCCAAGAAAATTTCAACTTCTAATCAGTTTGATGCTCTCAGAGAACAACCGAAGGACATTGCCTCTATCCCGAACCAGGAGCAGAAGGGCAAGAGAATTCAAGAGAAGGAGATTGAAAACCCCCAAACATCTCTTTCTAAAGCAATGCAAATCCCAACTAAAGATCTTGGAGGAGATATTGTTGAAGATATGGAAGATATGCACATTGGCGATCTAGATCTCGAAGGAATAGAACAAGCGTGTGAGGATGCTGAGAAAGGATATGTCCCACAAGAGCAAGTAGTCCTCCTGGAAGAGGATCTCATTAGGGTTCAAGAATCCAACCGCCTGGGCATTATTCCAGGTTCTCTTAAGGACCATAAAAGGAAACATGAAGAAAACTTAAAGAAACCAGGGAGAAAATCCAATGGGCAATGAATTGCTACAGCGGGGATGAAGTTGGTGGAATCAGGTCAGTACCCTACGATTAGGGATGCTTTAGGCTTACAACTTTAGTTTTTGTAATGAAGATTGTTTCTTGGAATATTAGGGGTCTTCATAGCCCACCGAAAATTAAAGTCCTTCCGAAGAAGATTAGGAACAGAAATCCAACTATTGTGTTTCTTCAAGAAACTAAATGCTTGACAATCCAACTTCAAGAGCATTGCAAAAAAATCTGGAAAAATAGTGAATCTATTGGTATTGATGCTAGAGGTATGGCAGGAGGGTTGGGTATTCTTTGGGACCCCTGTAAAGTTCATTTGGCTGGATTCCATGGGAATCACCGGTACCTTTCTACTGATTTCAGGGTTATTGGTTTCCAAGTTTCTGGTCTATTAACTAATGTTTACGGCCCCCATACCCCCTGGATAAAACTCCCTTCGTTGATTCCCTAAGATGTATTGGGGATGGGATAGAGAATCAACACTGGATTTTGGGAGGTTACTTTAACCTTATTACCTCCTTAGAGGAAAAGAAAGTGGGAAGACGTCGCCTTGAGGATGAATGTGCCCACTTCAGGGATTCCATTGAAGTCCTCAAACTTGTTGATGTTGCCTCGAGGGAGGGTATATTTACCTGGAATAATAAAAGGAAATGGGATTGTCATATTTCCTTTCGTCTAGATTGGTTCTTGGTTTCTGAGTCAGTTATGGAATCAAGAAGTGAAGTCGCTTCTTCCATTCTCCCAGCTTCTGGATCGTATCACTGGCTAGTCGAACTATGGTGGAGTGGGATGGGCTCTCAATTTAAGAAACATTTCAGGTTTGAATAATTCTAGATGGGTCATCCTAATTTCAAGGGGAAGGTTACCCAATGGTGGGCTGAGCTCACTTCTGAGGAGGGTTGGAGCATGTATCAGTTCCAGCAGAAGTTGAAAGATATTAAGGAAAAAATAAAGAAATGGAATAAGGAAGAGTTTGGGAACATCATTGAGGACAAAAAATACTTGGAATCTAGACTTGAGTAAATCCATATAAGGGGCATTAACTTTGGATACACCTACGAGCTGTAGAACGAGGAAACCACGGTTTATAATAAATTACTTGAAAGGGAGCGCCAGGAGGAAATCTCGTGGCATCAAAAGGCTAGAATTAACTGGCTCCATGATGGGGAAAGGGACACCAAACTATTCCATCACTCGGTCCTCCAGAACATAATGCAAAATAAGATCCTTAAGCTAAATAACATGGAGGGAGAAAGGCTTGAAACTAGAGAGGAGATAGCGGGTGAGCTTAGCAATTTATTCCAACACATAATGACTGAACCTTCTCTTGATAGAAGAAGACATATTGAGATGATTACCAAAAATATTCCTTCTATGGTTACGTAAGAGCATAATGATCTCCTCATGAAGCCTATCTCTATGAGGGAAGTTGAAACTGTTGTGAAACAAATGGTGGATGGGAAAGCCCCTGGTCCTAATGGCTTCACCATTAATTTCTTCCATTATTTATGGGATCTCATCAAGGTTGAAGTTTGTCAGATTATGGAATATTCCAGGTGCTCAGGGAAAATCCTTCCTGCGTTCATTGCTACCTTCCTGGCCCTCATCCCCAAGTGTGATGGGGTTGAATCCCCTGACAAGTTTGCTCTATAGCTCTCTGCAATGTGATTTATAAAATTGTTACAAAGGGGATAGCCAACCACTTAAATCCTATCCTCCCCTCTCTTATATCTCCAGAGCAGTCGGGGTTTTTTGAAGGACAACAAATTATGGATGGGATTATTCTGGTTCATGAGGTGCTTCACTCCCTCAAAAAGGAAACAATCCCAGGAATGATGCTAAAGCTTGACATTGCTAAGTCTTATGATAAGTTAAACTGAAAATTCATGAAGGCCATGCTGCAATATTTTGGTTTCTCGGTTGAATGGATCAAATGGATTATGAACCTAATTTCTACATCCTTCTCTTCTATTCTGCGAAATGGTGTTCCTTTTGGCCTCCTCAAACCTCCCAAGGGGATACGTCAAGGAGACCCTCTCTCTCCCTTCCTCTTCATTATTATGGCTGAGGGGTTAGGGAGAACAATCAAAGCTATGCAAGGTAATCATGATCTTCACGGGATCATTATCCACCCTAGAGAGGAGTGTTAGAATCGTCATCAATTTGTGGATGATACTATGGTAATGGGACATCCCTTTGTCCAAGAGGCTAGGAAATTCCGATCATGCCTCATGAACTTTGGAAAATATTCTAGTCTTCAAGTCATTGAGCAAAAATATCAGGTCTTTTTCTTGAACACCACCAAGATTATCATAAGAAATATCTGTCATATTTTAGGTTTCCAGGAGAGCTCCCTTCCATCCAAATACCTTGGTGCCCCCTTGGTTGATTCCATGGCCTGACGGAGTTCATGGAAAGAATTGCTTGACAAAATGAGGACAAATTTATCCAATTGGACTCTTCGGTCCTTGAGTTTTGCTAGCCTTTGGTCCTGGTTAAGCATTTTTTCAAGCTATTCCTATTTATATGTTTTCAGCCATGACTTCCCCCAAAGCCATTCTAAAGGAAATAAGAAATATTCAGCGTAATTTCTTATGGAGTGGTCTAGGGGATCACCGAAAATGGGTCCTTGTCAAGTGGGATGAAATCTGTTCTCCCAAGGAGCTTGGCGATCTTAAACTCTGGGATCTGGAGCATGTCAATTATGTTTCTGGGGCTAAAATATGTTGGCGGTAGGTTTCTCATGACCATGAGCCCTAGGATAAACTTTGGCATGCTAAATATGCAAATGGTTGGGATAAAAGTGACTTGATACGTTTCTCTGAGACTATCATAAGTTCCCATATATGGAAGACGACTTCTCAGGGGAGGGACATAGTCCAAGATAACAACTTCTAGGAAATAAGAAATGGTAGATGTGTTAAGGCATGAGATGACTCCTGGAAACAATTACCCTCAATATCTGGTAGCATTGACGCCCCTCGGGTCATCTAGGTGTGCATTGATAACAATAAACTTCTGGTCCAAGACCTCTGGGATGTTATAATCACGGAACAAGAATTCGGGGTTTGGGTGACCTGAGACTGGTGGGAACCCTTTGGACCTGAAGAGGAAATAAACAGGTTGATGGAAGCTTTGAGCGAATGAAGAATAAAATTCCATATAGGGCAGGATAAATTAATGTGGGGCTTCGAACCAAAGGAGAACTTCTCTATAAAAGAAGCCTATAGCATACGAATGGGATTCAACGACCATGCTCCGAGGATGAAATGGAAGAAACTGTGGGATGTTAACTTATGGCCTAAAGTATCAATATTCATCTGGCTGGTTATAAAAAGACGCATCTTAACAGGAGATAATTTACAGAAGAGAGGTTTGAGAGGCCCTTACCAGTGTGTCATGTGCAGTATGGCGGAGGAAACCATGAACCACCTTTTGGATGCATTCCCATTCCCTTCTTTCCTATGGGATCATGGGGCGATGGATTTCCGGAGGTCTGATAGAATTCGCGACAACCCCGTCCAAATGCTCTGTGACTGGACAAAGAATTTGTTCCAAAATCCTGTGGTCAACCGGCTTTGGAAAATATTCCCATACTTTATAACATGGGAAGTATGGAAGGAACAAAACTCCTGAATCTTTAGAGAAAGATCGAATTCTAAGGAATGGGTATGGATTTCCATTCATACCAAGATGCTTGAAACAGTTAAAACTAAATCTTGGAATAATTCTGACTGGGAAGCTTGTGAAGCTAAGTCTATAATCCTCCGAGCCTAGGGAATTTATGGTATTTTTGCCTATCTTGGTAGACAAAGGGATCCGCCTATGATCTGTGACATCCCTGAGGTCTTGTCCCCTCCCCTCCCTGGCTTCTTAAAACTTAATTTAAATGGTGCCTCGAAAAGCAATCTGGGTCCTGCGGGTTATGGGTGTGTTATTCTAAATGAGGACGGAATAATGGTTGGCTTCAGAACTAGTTATCTCAGGATCAATTCCAATAATGATACGGACCTTCCTATGTCCATTCAACATGAGATTCAAGGTGTGGAACAGAAACTATGGCATCATCTAGATCGTGAAACTCTACGTGAGGAGCGTTGTAAGACTGGAAATTGGGTCATGGACCCGAGAAACACAGCTGGCCAACTGAGCTTATACGAGCACACTGTGGCTCTCTACTAGGTTATGAAAAACCTTGTTGGGTATGCTCTCAGAGACAGGATGGAGCTTAAGAACGAGCATATGCAAACAAATCATGATCAGAGCATTCTCGAGGAGACCAGAGTTGTGCACCGAAATTTGGGTTTCCTCCTCCATTCCATGGAGTTGCATCCTCCTCTTGAGTGACCGCCGGTTCCTGTGGCTCCTCCTCCGGTCCGTTTTCATGATATTCCCTACATCTTACTTTCGTAATGTCTAATGGGTTCTCTCAATTTGTAGGTTTTAGTTATTTGGATTTTGTTCGATTTGTTTTGTTTAGGAGCCTGTTTGTCCTATGCTCAAGGTACATTCGTATAGTTCTTTTGTTCCAAATTGTAATCCAGATGATCATCTTTGTGCTCCTGGTTTTTTGTGTCTTAAGACAGGCCTCCATGCCTGGTCGTGCAGCATTGTTTTAAGCTGGTTGTAGTTATTTTTGGGTAGAATGGCTTCTATGTTGGCTCCTGTTGTTTGGCTTGAAAGCTGGATTATGCAGTTCAGTTGTAGGGTTGCGGCCTACTAACTCTTGATTGTAACTTTCCTTTTTGAAATATAATACAAAAACTTCTTACCTAAAAAAAAATTAATAAATATGAATTAGCACATTTAACATCCTCGTTAGGAACATTTGTGACTTACCATGTAACATATGCCCCAAGTTATGTTAGATTGAAGGTAGAGTTGATAAAATATGGCATATTGAATTTTGGGAACATGAAGAATTTGAGGTATCTAATATAAAATTATTGACTTGTAGTCAATATATAAGGCATTAATATTACACAAAACTTATTTATAAATCTATTAATTTACCTTTTACAATAATTGTTAATACAGATCACGACATTTCCATTTTAAGAAAAAAAAAGGTAATATTATCTTGTTGGCTATTGTAATTATTGAATAGAAATTAACAAATCTATAATCATAAGTAATATTTCCATCTCTAGCCTTTTATGGTTAGATGACGACCTTGTTTTTAGCTCACATATGCAAAAGAATATTTCAATATTTAAATTTTCTCAATTCTAAACTAATTAAGCTTTGCAATTCTAAAGAGCTATTAATCTACAATGGTATAATGAAGTGGTTGAAATCCAATATAATGGCTTGTATTCATGATCTTGGTAGTAGTGCGGTAGATTATGTTATATCTTATATCCCATTACACAATGAAATAGTTAATTTTGACATCTTAAATGACAATGACCCGAACTCAGATAATAGACCCTTAATATGAACTCAAAACTTTGGTGTGCATGATAATTCTATAAATGAAAATTATAATAATGAAAAGAACTTGATCTTAGATGAGGACCAGAGAACCTTATCCACAAGACCATGAACAATAGATGAAAAACCTCGAGATAATTGAGAAAATATGTAGAATTGATACTCTTGACCATATTTACTTGATTATTCACTTGGCCAAAAGGCCTTCTTAAATTTTTATGAAGGATCTACTTTGAAATAATTACCCAAAAAAATTGTGATAAACTAATGGGAACATAATTAAGAGATACAAAGCAAATGAAAAAATAAATCAACTAGTATAAATGTAACACCCCCTGACCCATGTTAAAGTTGTGATTGTAATTAAACATTGTGTCTATGCTCGTATGTACATAGCATGTTAATATTTTAATAAAAACAACAGCTGGCTTGTCATGTCCCAAAATTTTGCATTCGGTCACAATGACATAAGCCTCTTGGCCATACTCATGATGGTTTGTCAAATGGATGATAAGGGTCAAATAAATGCCAAGAATGAATTCCAAGATAGTAATAATGTGAAATTATATCCAAATGGAGAAGGTGGGTCACATTAAGATAAATTCCCAATTCAAAGTTGTAATATACCCATCCAAATGAACTGCCATGGAGGAAAATTACTAGTTCCCTAGGTTGGGGGGTGGAAGCTTTGGGATTTGAAATAAGGGGGGTAATAAATGATGTTTGAACAATAGAATGGCATAAATATTTAATAAATCAGCTAAATAAATAAATACAAACGAAAATCAAATTGGCAATTGATCATGAAGACACATGGAGTATGTGGGACCCACACAAGCTAGATTTTTTATGCCACATGGCATAAAAGACCGGACACCCTAATAATTAACAGTAAATAATATGGCTTATATAGTAGGTGCGAGAAGACCGGACACCCTAATAATTAAAGAATACTTTGTCTCGAACTCAATACCGGATATCTTAATTACCGAATTTTTATTTTGGACAAATTAAATATTCTTTTAATCGCAAAACTCCATTTTCATGGAGGAATGGCTACAATTGGTTGGTTCTACTATAGAAGAGTGGCTAGAATTGATTGATTCTACAATATTCTTAATGGTGTACACTAAATAGATTAATAACATTTAACCCATTATCTTTGAATTATTGTTTTTTCAAAATATCTTATAATTATAATTTTTATTTTGTAAATCGATTTTCTACAAATTAAATAATACTTCATTTTCTACAATTGGTTGATTCTACAATATTCATCTTCATCGAAGAAGGGCTAGAATTGATTCAATATATAATCATTGAGAAATGCATTTTCAGGCCGTTTGAAATGCATTGGTTGTTTGGTTTTTGTTACGAGACCGTTGATTATTGTTGTGGCAATAACAATGGAGGTGGGAATCAAATAGGATAGAATCTTGTTACAATATGCATATAAAGCATCTTAGGAACCACCTTAACCCAGGTCTTGGATGATTTTGGAGGAAGTGTGATAATATAGTTGTTCAAGTAGTAATCGATTTCCACCTTAGCGGGTATAAGAATCATTTCGAAAAAAATTGAACTACAATCTTATAGTGGACCTTGGACTAGTAGACCAAAACCAAACCAAATCCACATTATTACCTTTTTTTTCTAAAATAGGGCTACAACATTCTCTAATTATTTTGTTGAACTAGAACCTTAGAGTGGACCTTGGACTAGTAGACCAAAAACAAATCCACATTATTACTTTTCTTCTCAAATAGGGCTACAATATTCTCTAATTTTGCATTTCCATGATTAAAGGAGTCTTGGTATTTCTTGAATCTCTATTTCTGATTGCTTCAATAGAGCATTGTTCAATGTCTAATGTTGCCATGTTTTTTATCCAACAAAAATGTGTTTTTTTATTCTTTACTTCTTCTTTTTCAAACTACTTTTGAGATTGTGCATTAGCTTGCAAGTCAATAAATTATTTAGGTAAAGTAGTGGTTCAATCAATCTAGTTCAGTAGGTTGATTGTACAGTTGTAGAGTATCTAGTTCCCTAGTGGATGGACAAAGTTGACCGTAAGAATAGAAGTCAAGGTGTCGCGACCATAATCTAATTGATTTTCATTAGATTATAATAAATTTATATAATGATTCCTCTCCCATACAAGAAGTTTCTGCAGTCCCATACATAGATCCAAATTTCAATCTAGCCTCATTTAGAAATATTTTTCAAAGATCCAATTCGACTAGTGATTACTAGCTCATTCATCAGCTAGTATATCGGAGATGGAGGTAGCAACGTAAGAGAAAGTAGTTAGTTGGTTTTGGTTAAAATATAAGGAACCAGGCATAGATTGATGTGAAGGAAGGAGTTAGAATAGAACAGGGACAAGCTAGTAAACAAACACTCACCTAGGAACTTGTAGATTGCAATTGTTGAATCAACCTTACTCTTTTCAAATTTAATGGTTCCAATGGGCACTATCTACTAGTGGTATATATGTAATAACCCAATCAAGTGATACCAATATGAAAATATTGAATATGATTAATAAAAAATTCAAGCTGATCAGAAAGAAGGTGAGAGGGGTCTCCCCTATATGGAATCGCTTCTTAAAAGTATATTGTTGGCTTGCTGTTGAATTATCTTGGAAAGTGGGGAATGGGATTGAAGTGGCTGTAGGTGTTGATCCTATTCTGGGATTAAAAGATGCATATAAATTATCTCCTGAGTTATTATATATATTAAGGAACACAGGGTTGATCACATTGAATACTATTGTAAAAGACAGTCAACATAGCTATTGGATTGATGCCAAGGACCTACATCTGCCTCATAATGTTTCTTTTGAATGGGAAACCTACCTACTATCTTTAAATGCAGCGGGCATCCGATTGTGCTCCGAGGAAGATGCGGTGGGATGGGTCGGGAATGATTCTACGGGAAGGGTAACTGCTAGCACTGCTTAGTATATTCCCCAATCATTGGTGGTATAAGGTAATCTGTCATTGGAATATCCCACTTAAACTCAAATATTTCATATGGTTTGTGCTTCAAGATCGGCTTAAAACTTGGGATAATCTTTCTACCATTGGATGGATGGGGCCAAGTCATTGCATACTTTGTAAGAGCATTTTTTGAATCTACATTACATCTTTTCTTGGATTGTTCCTTCACGATGAGTTTGTGGGAGAAATTTTATCAGATATTGGGCATTATTGTGAAGTGGGGTGGCAGCAATGTGGAGACCTGTCTGAAATTGTGGATTAAAAATTGCAAAACACATTCCACTCTACCGGTATTTATATGCTGGACTGTCTGGTGGGTGAGGAATAAGGCTACCTTTGAGGACCTCCATCGAAGTCTGCATAGTACTTACAATTCTGCTTTGTGTCACTATTTCAAATTTTTGAATGATAAGGAAGAACCTGTTCAGCGTTATATTGGGAATTTTCATCTTATTATAAACGATCCTGCACTATTATTTGATGGGGCAATGAATATGGAAAACTGCAGTGCAGGTGGGGTTATCTTCCTCAATATGGATCACTATTTCACTCTTCGTCTGAAATGCGGCAAAGGAACAAATATGAAGGTGGATTTATTGGCATTATGGTGTGTCACACGTGTGCCTAATCTCTTTGGATTGGTAAAGGTAAAGATCTTTGGCGGTTCTAGAGTTACTATTAAATGGGCGAGGGGTGAATATGATCTGAAGGTTCTAAATTTGGTTAACTGGAACAACATAATTAAGTATGAACTTAGATCTTTCAGTTCTTTGACCCTGGAACATATATATACAGAGAATTTAATTCTCAAGATGATCAGCTGTCTAAATTGGTGTTGGAGGGAGAGGATGGCTACTTACAGTGGGAGGAATTTTGTGAGAACCAGCTGATAGACTCTGGAACTATGTATTTTCTGGACTAGTTACTCTAGGATCTCCTATTTGGCTTATGGATGTTGTAATTAAACTGTTTTTGTTTTTTGTGGGATTATCTGAACTGTATGATCATGGGAATATTTTGGGAAGACAACATTTGAATGTTGATATCATGTACTATTTGATTTAGTATTGAATAACAATAGTATGTTTTCTTTCGTGGGAAAAAAAACTAAAAAGCTAAGATTTAGGATATGAAACTAATTTTTGAATGAAGCAACGAGTGGAGGAAGGATATTGTTTGTGTTAGGGGAGATAGGAATAGGTGAGTATGCAAATTGAATGCTCTTCAAATGGGGCAAAAACCGGTGTTGAAAATGGCTTCAAAACTAATGGATGATCTTTAACTGTGTCCCCACCCCCTTTTAACAAAATTAGATGTGTCCATTGGTGGTTATCTGTTGGTTCTAAAATATCTAAGGAATCAATTTATAGATATTTATTCATTCTTTGTGAACGCTTTATCTTCGTTTCGATCTATGAATGGACAAGCACTGCTAGTTCTAGTGGGTTTGGATTAAACAAGCATAGCGGGAAGTCGATTTTGATAGGATCAATGGGTTTTTTAATTTCATTGATAGACAAAGTCCATGTTTTTGATGTTGGTTAGTCTTTTCATATTTTGACTATTGGCATTAGTGCATTCTTGACACATAACTAGTGATAGTGAAAATGTCTAGACCTTTGGAACATTTTCCCTTGGCCTATGATTTGCATTTGGTCTGTGTTCCATGAGATTGTTAGGGTGTGCTAGTGTTGGAATGTTGAGCCATTCCATGGCAACTTCAAATAATTAGTCCGTGGATAAATTTTTGCTAATGAAAATGTCTAGTTCTTTCAAACTTTTTTTCCCTTGGCCTAGGATTTGCATTTGTTCTATGCTCCATGAGATTGTTAGGTTATGCTTGTGTTGGAGTCTTAGATCAGTTCTATGGCAAGTTCAAATAATTAGTGTGTAGATAAAGTTTTGTGAACCTTTCTTGAGCTTAAAGTAAATAAGTTGGTTGCCTAGCTCGAATAATGAGTGTGTGGATGAAGTACTATGTAATTTTCCTATATGACATTGAGCTTTTTCCATATTTTCTTTTTTGAGTGTATTCAACCTTATTTAAGACAATATTACAAAGTTCTTTGTCAAGGGAATGTGGACCAATATCTCATTTTCTGTTATATAGAGATAGATTTGGCAATTGTATGTTTCCTTGAGCTTTAAGAATTCTCACATATAACTATTCATTTAAAACAATGGTGTCTGTATTAGTGGCATTTGTTCCTTGCCTACCATTGGTATCTATGTTCCTAATAATGTCGAGAATGCTAAATTTTCTTATTGCTGGTTTAATGTAGATCTAAGATTAGGAGAGGTTACAATAGCTTGTCTCCATTAGTCATTGTTATGATGTGCTTGTGATCATTTGTTTAGCCATTGTTTTACACAGTGCTATCAAGGTATTGTCCATTGAATTAATCTATGATAATGGTTGATGGATTATGCATACAAAAAGTCTTATTCCAAAGTTGTTGTTTAGCTTATATCTGATTTCTATCAATCTATGTTTGAGGGTGCAAAATCTTCTCTACCTAGAGTAAACTTGTTGTCCATAAAAGAAAACGAAGATTGAAGACTAGATGTGTATGCATTGTAATATTGATATGAGTTTGTCAATGCACCCTAATTGAATAGATGGATGTATCTATTGATCATAGTGTTGTCTTGGTGTAAGAGCTGAGTATTGGTAGCATGAAGAATGATCAATTGAAGCATTTTGATAAAATGCCGAATGGTATTATCAACATGTTTGATATAGAGTGGATCCATGATTGCATCAATTTCCTGATGGCCATCCAAAATGGATGAGAGAGAAATTGATTCCCAATATCAACTACTAATTTTCTAGGAGGAAAAAATGATGGGTAGCATTTGGATTATGTGTCACAAGCCCAAAATACAAAAAAAATTGAGTATTAAAAATTTATTTTAAAATGAAAACTACCCTTCTTAGTAATTATTTATTCTTCCTTTGAATTAAACAAATAATATTATATTCACATAGAATATATTACTTCAAATAAACTTATGTAACTTACAAAGCTTATTTGTCATTTCCTTAGTGCATAGATATGATGCAACTTTATATAATTTCTAATGCACATTAATATTTGAATATAGACTTCTTTTCTTTTGTCGATATACTCCATCACTTTGACTACATTATAAATTTCAATATATATATATATATATACAACACAACATAACAATGTGTATAAAATAGAATTTGAATACATTCATTTTTGCCGTCATTTTGCTAATCTATTTGATAGTGTTAGGTTTTGCTCAGGTTTTTCTCATGGAAAAAATAGAGAGATTGGCTAACACATAGCCAAATACAAGAAGATACACCTTGAGTGTTTATTTTCAATATTTATGAATAAAATAGGGGACCTCACCCGCACCGAGTGCCAACGCAGCAGGTACAGTGTGTCCTCTCGCAGGTCTCTTTACACTTAACATGTGAAATTAGGGTTTGATGTCCCCACAAAAATAATGCCTGAAATTAGTTTCCACAATAGCCTTCACACTAATGGTGGAGGTTTCATGTTGTTTGTAGTTATAAGGAGAGGGATCACAACAATCGATCTTGCACGCGGTATTGGAAGGACCATGCAGATGGAGAGTTCATGTGTGTAAGTCAATCTGATCATTTTCCCATTTTCCCATTGGGCAACCTAATAGTGGTATCTCTCTATGTGTTTCCTTGACACCGCATCATTCAATTCCAAAGGCCTATCTTCACGAAGGTAAAACACTCAATTTTCTTAATTTTATTTCAACTTGTAGATCATAATCAAATTTGTAACTTGCAAACTGTGGGTTTTGTAAGTTCATTGGCACTTGAAATTATTTCTTGTGAGTCATTGTAAATGGATGCATTCTCGATTGAATCCGACACCCTTCAAGTTGTTAAGTTTGTAGAGGGTGGAATTGCAAGAAGCCCTTCGACTCCTTTGAGTGAATCCTTTATCAATGGCAAGATTAAGTGGTCTTGTAGAGTTATTGAACACTCTACTTCTTTCCTCTATCATCAACACTATCATGATTAATAAGAGCACTCTCACTCACATTCGAGCTAATGTACGAGATTCACAAGACGCTCTTGAGTTCCTACAACTTGAGTTGTAGCTTCAACAAGAAGAAAGACATTCTGAACCTGTTCATGTTCAGAAGAATCCCCTTCATGATTCTATTCGGCATCCTGTACAGATTGATGCCACTTCAAAAGCACATGAGAAAATCAGTGGCATGCCATCAAAAGTGAAAGAAAATGAAGATGAAGACATGCATGCAGAGGTTCTGCTTGTTCCTTCCAAGCCCATCATTAGACCATGGGAAGAGATCAACCATAACAAGCACAGAACCGGCCTCAGATATGACAAGGAAGTGACAGTTCACATTCCCGATTTCTCCAAGCCCATCCAGTTTCAAAGTGTTCGATTCATCAATGAAAATCCATCTTCATCCACATCAGTTCATATTTCGACATGCCAACACTGTGATCGAGTTGGCCACATGAAAGATCATTGTTTTGATCTTCACCCTTGTAAGGAATGTGGAAAACATACACACTCATCAAACAGATGCTTCATTCTGAAGAAACCTGCAAGAGAGAAGATTCTTTACAGATGGATCGCCTCTTGGCAATGGTCGTCAATAGCTAAGAAGATTTTTAAGTCATACCGGAGAGTTCATTCACGAGTATTGACACATCTTGCAGTTGGGACATCTTCTTCTCCTCACTTTGTACTTGACATGGGGGAACATGATGCAAGGCATCAAGTTTCGAAGCCTCCATCTATCAACAAGCAACCATGTCCCTCTACAACTAAGTTAGATCAAACAAGCATGACTCACATCCATTTTCAGAGGCTAGATTCAATGATGTAGACACTCAGATAGAAGAGAACCATGACATAGAGTACTCATGTGTCTAGTTGTGACACCATGAGAATCTCCTCTCCTCACATTGTTCCTGACAAGGGGGAATGAAGATAGTCAGTAACAAGCGAGCGAGTGCAAGAGAGACGGAACAAGAGAGCCTATGAAGAGTTATGTTCGACTGAGCTCAAGAGTTGGTGGTCAGCCTTAAACCACCAGTATCGAGAGCACCTTCATTTAGCAGAAGCATGTGCAAGATCCTAGCTAACTTGGCAAACAGTTGTCAAGATGGAAATGTTCAGCAAGTTGTATATGTTCACTTTTTATTTTCAGCTCTCTAGTTGTTTTGGTATAAGCCCATCCCAACCATTCCAGACAGAACCTCTGAGCCTTCGAGCCAAGTTACATAGAACCTCTAAGCGATTTCTTTTACCAAGTTCGAGAGTTTGTGGTCAGCATTGAACCACACACATAGTAGAAGATTTCAGCCTTCTGCTATCCCATTTCGGTTGATGGTTAGCCTAAAAACCATCCCTTTAAAGAGCCATTTTATTTACCAGAAGCATGTGCAAGCTTCTAGCTAACCTTCTTAGTAAAGGATGTTCGAGATGGAAATGTTCAGCTGGTGGTAGTTGTCCACTTCCACTTATTCATCTCTCTTCTTTTCTTGCACTCATATACACCCTTTAGATTAAGGGGGGATTTGTTGGAGTCTAATCCTTAGATAGACTAAGAGTCACTCGGGAGTCCAAGAGTCCACTTGGGAATATGAAACCCAAGGGACATTTCTCATTGTATTTATATGTACAGTTGGTTAATGAGAAATATAGAGTGTGCTTTCAGGCTTATTCAGTTGTCTTGTGTTTGTTAATCATTGTGTAATTGGCTTTGTGTTTAGCCAATCTCTTCATCTTCCCTAAGGGGCTTCTAATATATAGGTATATAAGGACGAAATGTCGATCACCCAAGTAAACCAAAGTCATCATTCTATAGTTATTCGGCTTCAACCTGGGGTCTTTCCATCCATAAGTTGAAGGTTTAGTCAGGATGAAAAAATATCTTTAGATCTCCATAGATCTATGATTTCTCTAATTGGAAATATTTATCTAACCTTTAAACATTCTGTGTCGCTATCTTGGAATAAAAAATGTGTTTCTCTTTTATCATTTCATATCCAGATTAGGAGAAGGTATGCTATTCCTGAACCATGGTATTCATAGGGAAGGTTTTTAACCTATCTGGAAATAGATCTTTAGATGGATCAAAGATCCATGTAAAAGATCCTTCAACTATTTGAGTTGATAATGTAACGAATCACACCTTTACCACTAAACTATACCTACCATGATCCAATTGTAATATACAGATCGATCATTTGTCCAACCAATAGGAAGATGGGGAGTTATCAATCTCTATTTAAAGTTTCTATCAATAATTACCTTGTTTTCATCAATACATGAATCTCCATCCCCGGAGATGAAATAACTGGGTAAATAGTATGTCATTCCCGGAGATTGCTCATTGTAATTATAAATTACCTTTACGAACTACTGACAAAACAATTACTAATGGGCTCAATACAACCATCAGATTCATAACAATGAGCTATGCAATAACCTCTAGATCCATTTCGTTTTCTTTCACCCCTATGATCCCATCGACTTGATGGATGTATGAATAAAATGTTGTCAAGAATAAACACTTTTCTTCCATTTTCTATGTTTTTTTGTTGTTTATTTTCGCTGTCATGAACCTATAACCCTCAGTCACTATGAAAAATATCATACCACATAAAATAGATATAAAGCCAAATGAAAATAGAAAAAATTGAAAGTACAACGATGCTCTGTTGAAAAAGGCCAACCAGTATGAAAAGGATTTTTTATCACATAAAAATAGGTTATATAACTCTAGGCTTTCTAGTTCAGGAAAAAAGAATTATTTTGAACATAATGAACAATACGATTCGCCAGATTTATTTTTCTCTAAATAATTGCTCTATTCATTATATTGTCATTACAATCCATACATGTTATGGTATACAACTTCACTCCACCATTCATTTTGTTACACATGAACTCTTCCATCTTGGAGATATGGCTGAGCGGACTAAAGTGACGGATTTCTAATCCATAACTTACGGATAATCTGTACTGAGGGTTTGAATCCCTCTATCTCCGTTCAGTCACTATTGATTCTGAAAACGAAAACTCCGAATCTTTCTACGGAACGGAAAAGACCAATTAACCTAGAGATTTTTTTCACTATTCTTTACATCCGGGATTATGTCTTGGATCGTTCGATAGAAATCCAAAGATGAAAAGAGAAATGAAAAATACCACTATTGTGTAAACAAACAGCTTATGAGTGAGCATTACATAATCTCCAGGATCCTGATTATAAGTACAACAGAAATATGAAGAAATGGACTTCTGGTATGTGTTTGTTGGAAAGTATATTCTAGTCCATAACTTGGAAGGAAAGGAGATATCGGTCATAGACGAATGGAAGAGTGAATAGGGAGATCTAGTTTCCTATTTTTTTCGCAGGTTCCTCAAATAATGAACAAGTATTTATGTGTTTGATCAGTATAAATGGGACCAATCCCCGCATTGTGTATTGGCACATACACATGATAAAATGTATTTTCCTCTCAGTGCTATTATGTATGAACATAATTGTTTTGAACCTGTTCTATAGCAATGTCTAAGTGAATATATGTTCACCTTCGAGATGATTCGAGTTTAACTCGATAGCATTATCTCTTCCAGTCCAATGTGAGAAAGTTACATAGTGTCTACTTTTTCCGATAAAGGGGTGTTTGCATGGGTTTTCCTTGGTATCACGTTCATACCATCGTATTTAATGATCCTGGCTAGTTAATTTCTGTACATATAATGCATACAACTCTAGTTTCTGGTTGGGCCGGTTCAATGCCTCTGTACGAATTAGCAGTTTTTGATCCATCTGATACTGTTCTTGATCTAATGTGGAGATAAGGTATGTTCATTATACCTTTTATGAATCGTTTGGGAATAAAGAATTCATAGAGTGGATGGAGCATCAATGCACATATGTTCTTTTCTGGCCTGTTCTTTCTGGCAGTTATCTGGCATTGGGTATAATGGGATCTGGAAATTTTCTTTGATGAACGTACGGGAAAGATTTGTTTAGATTTTCCAAAAGTATGTGGAATTCATTTATTCCTCTTAGGAGTAGCTTGTTTCGGATTTGGAGCATTTCATGTAACATGTTTGTATGGTCTTGGGATATGGGTGTCTGATCCTTATGGACTAACTGGAAAAATACAACCAGTGGATCCAACATGGGGAGCTTAAGGTTTTGATCCTTTCGTTCTGGGAGGAATAGCTTCTCATCATATTGCAGTGGGTATATTGGGTATATTAGCAGGTCTATTCCATCTTAGGGTTCGTCCTCCCCAATGTTTATACATAGGATTACGCATGGGGAATATTGAAACAGTCCTATCGAGTAGCATTGCTGTTGTGTTTTTTGCAACTTTCGTTGTTTCTGGAACCATGTGGTATGGCTCCAACTACTCTGGTCGAATTATTTGGTCCCACTCATTACCAGTGGGATCAAGGATACTTTCAACAAGAAATATATCGACAATTTCATGTTGGTATGGCTGAAAATTTGAGCCTATCGGAAGCTTGGTAAAAAATTCCCGAGAAACTCACTTTTTATGATTACATTGGTAATAATCCACTTAAGGGGGGGTTATTCAGAGCAGGTGTGATGGAAAATGGAGATGGAATAGTTGTTGGTTGGTTAGGATGTCCTATCTTGAAAGATAAGGAGGGAAATGAGCTTTTTGTACGTCGTATTCCTACCTTTTTCGAAACATTTCCAATAGTTCTTGTAGACAAAGAAGGAATTGTGAAATTTGATGTGCCTTTTAGGAGAGAAGAATCAAAGTATAGTGTTGAACAAGTAGGCGTAACTGTTGAGTTCTATGGTGGTGGACTTGACAGGGTTAGTTTTGGTAATCCTACTATAGTAAAAAATATGCTAGACGTGCTCAATTAGGTGAAAATTTTGAATTAGATCATGCTACTTTAAAATCCGATGGTGTTTTTCATAGTAGTCCAAGGGTTTGGTTTAATTTCGGACATGCTACATTTGCTCTCCTTTTATTTTCTGGACACATTTGGCATGGCTCTAGAACCCTATTCAGAGATGATTTTGCTGGTATCGACCCAGATTTGGATGCTCGAGTAGAATTTGGAGCATTCCAAAAACTGGGAGATCCAATTACTAAGAGACAAGTGGTATGATATTTCTCTTATCTCTTCTATAATCAATATTAGTACGAAATTTATCTCCATAATTGTAAATTACGATCGAATCTATGGAAGTATTAGTTTATACATTCCTGTTGGTATCGACCCTAGGGATAATCTTTTTCACTATTTTATTCCGAGAACCACCCAAACTTCCGGGTAAAGGGGGGAAATAATTTTGCTTCTCCAAATCCTCATTCTTTTTCTCCCATCAAAGAGAGAATGACCTTCCCTTATGGGGAAGGTTATTCTTTCTATTAGTCCTCGTGATCCTCAAAAGGATCCCTAAGTTGTTCAGAGGGTTTTCCAAAGGCAGTGTATAGGGCATAACCAATAAACCTCATAAGTAAACAAGATATGGAGATGGCGACTAAGGTTGCAGTTTCCATTATTAAGTGATCCAATATCATAGTACGTTTACGATATAATAACAAAGGTAATAGATCTCAACCAATACAATATTTTCTATGGCTACACAGACCATTGATAATACTTCAAAAACCAAGCCAAGAGAAACCCATGTAAGAACGTCCTTAAAACCGCTTAATTCGGAATATGGTAAAGTAGCTCTTGGATGGGGAACTACTCCTCTTATGGGTTTTGCAATGGCTCTATTTTCAGTATTCCTATCTTTTATCTTGTAGATTTATAATTCTTTTGTTTTATTGGATGGGATTTCGGTTAGTTGGGGCTAGAGGAACTAAAAAATCCACCCGATGAGCTCTTTAACGAGAAAAAGAAGAATTGAGGGATCCAAACTCAGACCAAATAGGGGCTTTTAGTTTTTAGCTTATCTTTTTCCAATAGTTTGATCGTGTAATTACTTTTCTCTAAGGATTTTTGGAATACGGGTGTGCGACTTGTTGAAATCAATCCATATTTATATTACAGAAGACCGATCTATTATCTTCATTAAGATGGTCCTACCTTGTTGGATATTTAATTCATAGATTATTGAATCTCTAGAGCACGAGGTCTTGTTGGAATTATGTCATTGTTTTGTTGACAGATATCATTGGTTTGTCATTGATGAGAACATACAGATAGATAGTTAATTGTTATAACAGAAATCCGTGAATGTAACAAAAATATGTGAATGATACATAAATCAGCATATAGACAGATAGTTAATTGTTATAATAGAAATCCGTGATTGATACGGAAATCTGTGAATGTAACATAAATCATGAATGATACATAAAATCATGAATGAGACAGAAACTCTTTTCTTCAGACAGAAAGTTTATTGTGTTCACAGAAATGGGCGTTGACAAATAGTTAACGTTTTTTCATGTTATGACTAAAATGATTTGTTATCCAATGTTGAGCTATCAAACGCATGATTCCAGCATGTTAAGCATGGTTCCAACAATACGGTTCCAAAGTTTTTTTCTAACATAAATTTAAAATGAATGTATGCTAAATGTTGACACTTCATGATTAACGCTACGCATAAATGTTTAGCTCTAACATTCAGTTAAGGTTTTCACATTTTGGTTAAAACATTTTTGATTCTCTGTCTTGAATTAGTTATACAGTTATGATAACCATATCTAACTGTTTTATGTATGCGGTGTAAGATGAAAGGAATGTGGGTGTATGTGCAATAGAGACATAAAAAGAGACGGAAGTGCTCTATCTGAAAAATGAGATGTGATTCAGAATACACAGAAAACGAAGAGCAGTAAGGAAGTTGCTAAAGTGTCTCAGCAATGAAGAAAACACTGAAGTCTCAGCATTGAATGAATTGTAGGCATTGATCAAAGAAGTAAAGTATGAATGAAGATATGTTGAGATAGAATTATAGAGTTTTGTTGACAGAGACAAGTTAATTTTTGATAGAGAGGTTTTAATAGAGAAGATTTGACAGTATTATTCTTGATAAAGGTTTTATTTGATACAGGATGGGTTTGAAAAAGATAACAGGTTTAAGCTTGAAAATGTGTGAAACAGGTTGGTGCTTGTGCTATAGGGAGGAAGGGAGGAGTTAGAAAAGACTATAAGTCTTTAATACAAGTTGATGCTTGTACAAAGAAGGAGTAGAAGTTTATTTTCAGTAGATGCTGAAGAAACAGAGGTAGCTGCCTCATTTGAGTTGTTGACTCAAATAAAATGATATATAAGCAGCTGTTGCTTACCTACATCTAAAAGAAAGAGGTTTTTTCCCTTTTTGGGTTTCCTCATGAAAATTTATGTTTCCATGTGGTTTGAATTAATTAATGACTTGTTCCAATTTTGACAAAATATTAAATAGTAAATTATGATAACTAACTAATTCACCCCCCCTCTCAGTTAGTTTTTGTTATCCAATAGGTCTATCGTAGATATGTTCCAGGAATATTTGAATTATGGTTTGTACCTATCATTTCCTCGTCACCATGCTTCCAATAAAGAAATTGAAAGAGGTATTTCCTATAATAAATTGAAGGATCTTGTTAAATTTTCAGAATTTACTTCAATCTAATCTAGGATCTTAACTGAGAGAACAACATGTACATCAAATCTACAGCATATCAATAATGGACACAATAATGCAAGCACACAAGAGACACAGAGTTTACTTGGGGAAAACCGTAAAGGTGAAAAACCCCAATAACTTCCTCAGAGATAGATAGAGCAATGTTACAACCAGAATACGAGAGATAGTCTTCTCCTAGCAGCAGAGCCTCCTCCTCCACAAGTGCGCCACTCTCCAAAGTGTGAGTGAGAGAATAGAATGTGTAAAATGAGAGAGACACACTCTCTATTTATACACTAACTTGACTTGACCTTTACTCAACTAGGTCGGCCTCAACTTAACAACTTAACATAATGCTGACTGGGTCGACCCCCACTAGGGTGGTCTAATAACCCTTTGACCAACATGGCCGACCCCCAATAGGGTGGTCTAATAACCCTTTGAACCACATGACTTATATAGGGTCGACCCCAACAAGGTGGTCTAATAACCCATCAAGTATAAGTTACGACACTTCCGTATAGAGGAATAATAACATCTCTATAGGAATACAACCACTTTCGTATAGAGGAATAATAACATCTCTATAGGAATATAATATACATATATGTGAAATATATTCTGAAGTTACATATGCATCAACACTCCCTCTTAACTATGAAGGTATTTCTCGACACAGGTCTTCTAGCACAAGTCATCTTCTCTGGATCATTGTCACTGCTCCTGCTATCTCAATCAATCTCTGAATCTACTCGTCATAGGAAGTTCTACACAGCCAGTCCTTTTTCACACTAGATGTAAGCCCACCACCTGCAGGTCTTCCTCATCACTGGCCATACTGTGGAAATCTCAGGACTTATTACGTGCATCACAAAACCTTAAAAGTGTCTCTTGATTAGCAAGAACCCTAAAGAGCATCTGAGGCCTTTTTCATCCTGTCCAGATCTCCAGGACTTATTACATGTGACCCCACCACAAAACCTCGAAAGAGAATCCCAGGACTGATTATGAGCACAAGGCTCAACCTATCGGATCTTCCAGGGCACAAATTACATGTGGTCACCACAAAACCTCGAAAGAGAATCCCAGGACTAATTACGAGCACAAGGCTCAACCTATCGGATCTCCCAAGGCACAAATTACATGTGGTCATGGTAAAACCTCGAAAGAGCATCCCAAGACTGATTACGAGCACACGGCTCAACCTATCGGATCTCCCAGGGCACAAATTACATGCCATAGGACAAAACCTCGAAAGAGCATCTGCCAGATATCCCAGGGCACAAATTACATGCCATAGGAAAAACCTCGAAAGACTATCTGCAGATCTCCCAGGGCACAAATTATATGTCCTTCCAAGCAAAACCTCGAAAGAGAATTTGCCAAATATCCCAGGGTACAAATTACATGCCATAGGAAAAACCTTGAAAGACTATCTGCAAATCTCCCAAGGCACAAATTACATGCTTATCTGCACAACCTGTTCCATGGCCACAGAGTATCAACCTGATACTCACCATACATCATCCTGATGTACACATGATCATCCTGATCATCATCACTGCAACATCTTGCTGCATGTCATCTAGAGCAAGATCCTGAAGCTCATCATCCATGATCATCCTGATCATACAATGCATCTACCTGATGCATACCAAGTATCTACCTGACACATATCATCATACATGATCCACCTGATCATAAAGTGTATCCACCTGATACAAATACAAATACATGATACATATCACCATACATGATCCACCTGATCATACAATGTATCCACGTGATACATATACAGATACATGGTCCAAGCATCCAACATGATACGTACATACATATGAATGATCCAACTGATCATATCTAGCATCTAACATGATGCGTACATACATATAAATGATCCAACTGATCATATCCAGCATCCAACATGATGTGTACATACATATACATATAAATGATCCAACTGATCATATCCAGCATCCAACATGATGTGTACATACATATACATATAAATGATCCAACTGATCATATACAGCATCCAACATGATGCATACACAGAGCAGTAACTGGAGCATCGTCCTGATGCTCATCATACAACGCTTTCATCCACAGCCATGTGAAGGATCCTCCTTCCAGCATGCTTGGAATGGCTTCTGCAAATGTGTCCATCACTTTTTCCTCTAAGTCTCATCAATATGAAGAACACCAAGCCTCTCCCTGAAGTACTTGAACTTCACCCTGGCTAGTGGCTTCATCAGCACATCTGCAATTTGCTCATCCATCGCAATGTACAAGAGCTTCACAGATCCTCTCTGCACCATATCCCTGATATAGTGATATTTGATCTCTATGTGTTTCGACCTGTCATGAAACACTGGGTTCTCGGATAGCTTCACACAACTCTGGTTATCACAAAAGATACCAGCAGCATCCAATGGATCATACCTGGATCATACCTGGATCATACCTGGATCGGATAGCTAACACAAGGTTGGATTCTAGCTTGATATAGGAAAAACATACCTGGATTAGCATGCCAGCTAGTTATGTCTCACATACCCACATAATGTCTTCTGGTTCTCTTCAGTGACTTGTGCTAGTAACCTGCATGTCTCATAAGTTAACCATTGTAGAACCAAGTTATACATACCTCGAAAGTAGATCTTCTATGTGATCCATGACAATGGATGAATCTTTGTCTTCATGTCACCATGAGCATATGTTCTTGAAGTAGAACATGATTTGACTTTCTTGGTGTACCTTTTGTGTTAGCAAACAACTTAAACCTCATACAACATCACAATGCATTAGTACAATCATAAGTGTCAAAACCTTAATCAATGAATATCTTCTATTAAGGTGATACGACAAGTCTAGTAATTAATCAAGATTGTACTGTAATGATATGAAGACAAACATATGATAAAATTAACCATGAAACATACCTGTAAGCCATACCTGTCAAGATTGCTTGTAATCTTTTTATGGAAGGCCTTAGCCTCATCTCCCTCTGAGACAGGAACTTCTTCACTTATGCAGGTGACCAATCCATCTTCTTCTAGGATTAACCCAATCCACTTGATTTGCAAGAACTGGACCTGGAGCTGGATTAGGGTTTGTCAAAGAAACCCCAAAAATTCAAACTTTGAATTTCAAACTTTCGAAAGGATAGAAATATGCGCCTTGATGAGCTGATCAAGTTGGTATATTCAGAATTTGAAAACTGCAAAGTGTCACCCCTCGAAATTGCCTTTTAGATTTCTAGATTCACCAGGGAGGACCCTAAATTAGGGTTTGAGTTTCCCGGAGCTTCACCCAACCAAAATATTTGATTCAAAACTCTAAGCTTTGATTTTTCTAAGGAGCTTCCAGCCGTGGTCACAGATTTCCAAAATTCCAATTTTTGCAGAAGCCCTAATTTTCCATCTTTCCAATCAAAGTCCTGAACTAGGGTTTGATCAAGCCTGGCCTTCTTCCCAACCAAAAAATCTAATATTTGTCTCTAAATTTTGATTTTGATGAGTGGCATCTAGCCGTGGTCTTCGATTACAAAAATTCCAACTTTCTCCGAAGCCCTAAATTCCGGAAGCCATGAATGAAGGTACTCAAAAATAATTCCGTTATGACATAAATATGTACCTGATTGTTTATGGTGTACCTCCAAACTTTTCAATCCAAAAGGTCTGAAAATGGTTTTTGAGATAGCCTGACCTGTTATCATTCCATCCCAATAGGTCTGACCTCAATTGGATTCTCTGAGAGAGAGTTATACCAAGTGTCGCAACGTGACCTGTTTATGGGATAATACAGGGAAGCGAACTTGTATGGCGTGCCACGTCTCACTGGTTCAACTTCGGCCTCTAAATTTTTTCCTGAGATAGTACATTCTATGTACTACCTGTCACATTTTACAAAATTTCATTTGGAGCTCCCTAGCCTAAGTTATGACCTTTTTCCCAAGGTCACCTGATTTTGACTCAGATCTGGAAGAGGCAGAAACCCTATATTGTACAGATCATAAATCACAATGTACAACGAATTATAGGTAGTCCTTTGGACACAACGTACATGGGGATCTGATATTCGACCTGTAAAATATTCAGATCTGAAAACTTTTCAAAAACGGATTTATAGCGAAAGTTCTACGATGACTAGTTTTTGCTATATCAAGCCCTAGCATCGTAAGTGCAACAAGTGTCATACATGCCATATCATGCCTTCTTTCAGGCTAGCTCTGATACCATGTTAAATTCTTAGAATTTACTTTAATCTGATCTAAGATCTTAACTGAGAGAACAACATGTACAACAAATCTACAGCATATCAATCATGGACACAATAATGCAAGCACACAAGAGACACATAGTTTACTTGGGGAAAACCATAAAGGTGAAAATCCCAATAACTTCCTCGGAGATAGATAGAGAAATGATACAACAAGAATACAAGAGATAGTCTTCTCCTAGCAGCAGAGCCTCCTCCTCCACAAGTGCGCCACTCTCCAAAGTGTGAGTGAGAGAATAGAATGTGTAAAATGAGAGAGACACACTCTCTATTTATACACTAACTTGACTTGACCTTTACTCAACTAGGTCGGCCTCAACTTAACCACTTAACATAATGCTGACTGGGCCGACCCCCACTAGGGTGGTCTAATAACCCTTTGACCCACATGGCCGACCCCCAATAGGGTGGTCTAATAACCCTTTGACCCACATGACTTATATAGGGCCGACCCCAACAAGGTGGTCTAATAACCCATCAAGTATAAGTTACGACACTTACAATATAAATGGTGACACTTTCGTATAGAGGAATAATAACATCTCTATAGGAATACAACCACTTCCGTATAGAGGAATAATAACATCTCTATAGGGATACAATATACATATATGTGAAATACATTCGGAAGTTACATATACATCACAGATCTATCCCCTTTCATAATTATGTTGATTATGATCAAATAATGATATAGTATTTGATTTCTCTTAGTTAGCATATTTCATCGAGTGAGTGAAGATTAAAAGGTTATTACCCAAAGAACCTTATGGGGATTTGATAAAATCATCAGGGTATAATTGAAATCTGAGGTTTGGATTGATTCATCTATTGAGATATTGAAAAGATAATTCCTATCAATCGTCTATATTAGTTCTTTTCTAGGGAACTGATATCATACAGATAGGGTAAAAGATCGTTCAAAGGGCCTATAGTGATTGATCATAGGGATGAGTCGACTTGAAATTTTGGCACTATTTTCAATTTTGGCACTATAGATAGAGTGTTCTAATAGAAATGTTGGATTGTTTCGAATCATCCTCATTTCCCCAGCCGTTCAGGCAACGAACCATCAAGTATCTCGATATTTTATCCAATTTAGATATTTGTGTCCAAAAGCATTTGCGTGTTCTTTTTTAAGCCATATGAAGGGAAATTCTCATGTATGGTTTTCAGAGGGGGAATTTAAGTTTACCTATGTCAATAAAGTATGCGATTGGTTCAAAGAGCGTCTTGAGATTCAGGTGATTACAGATGATATTACCAATAAATATGTTCCTCCTCATGTCAATATATTTTATTGTCTAGGGGGGATCACACTTACCTATTTTTAGTACAAGTAGCTACTGGTTCTGCTATGACTTTTTACTATTGTCCGACCATTACAAAAGATTTTTCCTTTCTTCAATACCTAATGACTGAAGTTAACTTTGGTTGGATAATCCGATCAATCCATCGATGGTCAGCAAGTATGATGATTCTAATGATGATTATGCACGTATTCCGTGTTTATCTCATAGGTGGATTCAAAAAACCCCGTGAATTAACTTGTGTCATGGGTGTAATTTTAGTTGTGCTGACCATATCTTTTGGTGCAACTGGTTATTCTTTGCCCCTAGATCAAATTGGTTATTGGGAAATTAAAATTGTGACTGGTGTTCCCGAGGCTATTCCTGTAATAGGATCTCCTTTGGTAGAGTTATTACTCGGAAGTGTTAGCATGGTTCAATTTACCTTGACTCGTTTTTATAGTTTACACACTTTCATATTACCCCTTCTTACTACTGTATTTATACCAATGCACTTTCTAATGATCCGTAAGTAGGGTATTTCAGGTCCTTTATAGAGAGGAAAGATAGATTGGAAATAACTATTCATAATTTATTGTTCCGAGTAATGACGATAATATCTCATCTCTAGGAATATTTCTTATTAAAAAATGGGAATGTCCATAGAAAATAGAGAATAGGGTCCTCGGATTTCTCCTTTCGATTTTGGAGTATTATTTATCCAATACAAATGAAAAATTGGAGTAGATTCTCAGACGGAGAAGATGGATTATGGGAGTGTGTGACTTGAACTATTGATTAGGCCATGCAGATACTTTCTCTAATCTACCACATAAATATTTCTGGTAAAATGTGTCTCCGTCCCAATTTCCTTATCAGAAATAGGAAGTTTAGCACCTGGGTTGAAAGGCATTGGTCAATTTGTTCTCTTCCAAGAGAATTCTTTCTATGATCGAATCTGGATCAGGAAGGGCTCCATGAGATCCGGTCAATGGGGTAATATTTTCATATAATCGATAATTGGACCATATGACTTTACTTATCCTTTTCATAGTATGAAAATGCATCCATTTCGATGGGAAAACTATTGGAGTTAAAGAAGGGATCTAAGGAAGGAGAGAGGTCGAATCAATAACAAGTCAATACCTTGTATGCTAAGAAACCTTTGAGGTCTATTAGAGGTTTATTCATGGTGATAAACACAAATTACAAGGACTAAGATGGTCCAAAGGCATATCAATCATGATCGAATTTCTAAGCTTACTTGGGTAATGAGCATTTAATTGGAATAATAAAATTACCAATGATGGATGATCATAGACATTATTCGTTCCTATTCTTCCAATCCGTCTTCCATCACGGGAAGAAAAGTGATATATACTCCCTCCAGTTATTGTTCAAGCCGGATGATTAAAATTGGCATGTCTGGTTCTTTCGGGGGATAGATCCATAGGGATCTACTTATCCCAATAACAAAGAAACCTCACTTGAATGATCATGTATTAAGGGATAAATTAGCTAAAGGTATGGGACATAATTATTATGGAGATCCTGCTTGGCCCAATGATCTTTTATATATTTTTCCAGTAGTAATTTTAGGTACTATTGCATGTACAATAGGTTTAGCAGTTCTAGAACAATCAATGATTGGTGAACCAACAAATCCATTTGAAACTCCTTTGGAGATATTGCCCGAATGGTATCTTTTCCTTGTATTCTAAATACTTTGTACAATACCTAACAAATTATTAGGTGTCCTTTTAATGGCCTTATTACCCGCGGGATCATTGACGGTACCTTTTCTAGAGAATGTTAATCAATTTTAGAATCCATTTCGTTGTCTAGTAGCGACAACAGTATCCTTGATCAGGACTGCAGTAGCCCTTTGGTTAGGTATTGGGGCAGCATTGCCTATTGATGAATCTTTAACTTTAGGTCTTTTCCAATTTGATCCAACTGTCGAATACAAAAATATTTCAATTTTTTATTCATATATCTAGGGAGTAGTTTCTTTAAGACAAATTATATCTCCCTAGATATACCCATCTTTCCAGAGATTTCTTTCAAATATTCCATGAAATAGAGACATGTCAAAGATTTGAAATGAAATGATTCTCATGACTCTCCAGAAAAACTTGGGGAAAGGAAATGAATGAAGAGATGGAATGGAACCAACCATTTAATGAACCTGAAACTAATTCCTAGGTGGATGAATTGCAAAATGTTTTCGTAGAACTTCCAATACCTGTTCGATAGATTCCTTCCTGAAGTGTTCAATTCTCATCAGATCTTCTCGACTGTAATTTAAGAGGTCCAATAATGTATGTATATTGGCTCTTCTAAGGCAGTTATAGGTTCTAGGGGGCAACTCTAATTGGTCAATGAAAATATGTTTAAATGCAATTTTTTATTTCGTTTCCCTCGTATCAATCAATACGTGCGAAAGGGAGAAGGGAGGCATATTAGACCCTTTTCTATTGTTCATTCCATCAATTTTTTGTTCCTCTCCATGTAGGAAGGGAATAAATAAGTCGATCAAATTTCGATAAGCTTTGTAAAGTGCCTCTCTAGAAGTTAACCCCCCATTCGTCCATATTTCCAAGAAAAGGACTTCTCGTATTTCATTTCCGCTCCCATAGGAATGAATACTATAATTTGCATCGCGAACAGGCATAAAAACAACATCTATAGGAAAAATTCTGTCCTGATAATTATTTGGACTATGTATAATATATCCGCGGTTTTTTTCAATTCGTAATCTTATACGAGAAGTAATTGATTTAGTAAGTCTAGCTATATGTTGTGTAACATCGCCGATGCTGCGACATGTCAAAAGAGGTTGTGGAAGGCAGAGGAATAGACTATTTTATGTATTTTTGAGTTGTTTGTACCGCAATGGGTGGGTTTTTGGGTCATTGGACCATATGAGATGTAATTTCTAGTTAAGTATACCGCAATAGGCGGGTTTTTTTCGGTCATTTGGACCGTGTTAGTTAGATTTTGGTCATTTGTCCAGGAGTCAGTTAGGAAGTTGTTAGTAAGTGGACAATCATTGTAAGGGCGGAAGCCTATTTATAGTCAAAGAGTCATATGTGTTGGATAACTTTTGGAACTTTTAGAGCTGAGCCGAGCACGATCTTTGGATGTTTTTTATGCGCATCTTTGAGTCTGTATGTGAGATCAAGTGATATTTCTGAGATTTGGTTTTGCGGAGATGTTGTATCTGGGTTTTTTCTGAAGCAATATGACATGACGGAACCGTTTGGTGAAATCCCTTGTGTACCTTCTCTGTTAATGCATGTTGGGATGATTTCGTACTGCAGTTAATAATTTAATGTTATACTTGTCACGATGAATGTTTCTGTTGAATAATGCTATGAATACGAATGATGTTAATCTAGAATGCATAGATCTGTCTTGAATGCTGCGATAAATAAGTTAAGCAAGAAGATGCCGCAACATCCTCCTTCATTCGGTGGAAACATGGTTCTGTCCACTCTCCCTTGATCGCCTCGGGTGAGACCTCATCTGCTCTACAAGGTAAAACCTGTCTGGTCCGGTGCTCAGGGAGATTGTGGTGAGTTGGTGTCGACAGTGATGGGAACCCCTGTCAACTGGGTTTGAGTCAACAATCACTCTGATGGACCTCCAATGAAACTAGACTTCCCATTCTGACTCCAGTTAGCTCCTCATGTGCCCTCCACTGAGCCTCCTTCATTCAGTTAGTGCCTACATGTGCCAGTTACACCTACCACAATCAGTTAGACTCGGTTAGCCACACTTTACTGATTGTTACCATTGATGGATGATACATTGACTGGTGATGACTCCACTATTATTCAAGCAAGACTCTGAGTTAGAAATTCGAATGCCCTACTTGCCCTACTCGAATCCTATATTATGCACCTTACTATTCTATTGTATCCATTCGCTTACATTCTTATTCATTGTATGATACTGAGATATTGTTCTATTCTACTGTGTTTATGAGTGATAATTGAGTGTCTCCTTCTCTTCTTCTTTGCAACATTCTTGATAGTTTGATTGTGAGTTGCTACAGCGGCTAGATCTCTTGCAGATTCTTACAGATGATGGTGATGAAGATGATGAAGATGATGATGGTGATGATGATGATGATGATGACGACGATGATGATGAAGATGATGATGATGATGATGGTGACTATGATGATAATGATGACGATGATGATGGTGGTGGTGGTGGTGACGACGACAACAACGATGATGATGATGATGATGAATATGGTGATGACGATGATGATGAAGATGATGATGATGATGATGATGATGATGAGGACAATGATGACGATGAGGATGATGATGATGATGACATAATATTGTTTAAGGAATGCGATGTAGCATAATAATGGTATATGTATCCCTCTGCATTTGCTATAGATACCCCACAAGGGTTATGTGTGTTGGTTTGAAGAAGCAATCAATATTGTATCCTAAGAAGCTTATTGAGTTGTAGGTGTTGTTCATGGTGCTTGAGCCTGAGAAGATTCATTTAAGGCATGAGTGGCTTCTTGTTGTCCCTCTACCTTGGTCAGACCTTGAAACCCTTTTTTGGTTCACAACTAACCTAGTCATGGCACACATAACACACTTGAAGTTGACTAATACCCTATAGATTTCAAATGTGGTGGTCCAGAGACTCTTTCATGGTGTTTGTGACTAATAAGAAAGAGTTAGTGTTGGAGGCTCTTGTTTCCCTCCACTAGCCATGGTTAAGGAGCCAAGATAAATCCTTGAACCCCAAGACATCATAATGGAAGCCATATTCAATTCATATGCAAAAGACTCCTTGTAGAGGGCTAGTGTCATGGCTTCTATATGTTATTGACGATGCTTGAGGTCAAGACGTTTCAATTAAGGCTCAAATGGAATTCAATTGAGCTCATGATGCTTCAATAAGATCTCAAGGAACCTATTTTCATTCTTTGGCATTGTTCAAGGCCTTGCAACATATCCATGGTATTTCACGGTAGTCTAAGGATGCATTCATTGCATTTGATCTTTACAAAATATGTTCTGGGTCTAAGATTTTTATTTCCTTCCATAAACCATCGCCAAGGTCTTGAGGCTATTGTTTTTCTACCAAGACTAGGGTTAAGGGCCCAAGAACCATCCACAGTGCATAAAGCATGTTATGGATAATCTATATTGGAGAACCAATGGTGTTCATATTCCCAAGAAGAAAATATTATTGACAAAGGATCTTGTTTAATACTTGTACACGATTCCCAAGACATTGTAATGACACTCGCATTCAACTTTGATTCCAAAGACACCTTATAGATGGCTCACGTTGTGGATTTTAAGTTTTGTTCATGGAACTTGACGTTGAGAGGGTCATTTAGGGATTAAATCCCTTGTTTCAGTTTACAAAACCTACTCATGGCTCATGTATCCCACTATTGTGACCACAACAACCCCCCAGGGAAAATCGTGGGGATTTATGTTCATATAATATGATCCATGTAGTATCTCTGCTATAAATTATTTGCTACCACAAAATCATTAGTTTTCTATTTATATAATATGTTGCTTGTTGATCTCTGCATATACATTACGCTGCCAAGAAATTGTGGGATTTTTGTTTATGTTTTATGCTGCCACAATCTCTGCATATGTTTTATGCTGCCAGAACCTCTACATATGTCTTATGCTACCATGATCTCTACTTATTATTAATGCAACGAATTCGTTGATCCCTGTGAGCTTTGCTTATATATTGTTGCAATGGATTCGTTGACCCCTATTGATCTCTGTTTACATATAAATCTCAAATATGGTTTATTATTTGATAGAGTTTACGCCTCTTGACATAGTTTAAAGGATTGAATTTTGAGTGTATGTGTTTATTTATTCTTTTTAATAGAGGATCCTTATCTTGACAGAGATCTAGATTGTTTAGAAAAGTTTAGATAATCGACCCTTGTATTATCATTAGTATGATATGTCCTTATAATTTTGCTTGACGAATAGGGTATGTCTACATACTTCTGATTGATAAAAGGTGGGGTTCCTTAACAACAAATCCATTTCCATCATTTGCGTATAGTATATACACTTTGCATAATTAGTTGTGTTAATACTTATTATTGATGTATGTAGATATATGTTGGTTGGGGTATGGTAAACCCTTTGCACATAGAATGTAATTATTGGTGTATATAAATATGCTAGTCAAGGTAGGGTAAACCTTCTACATATGTCCAGTATATATATATATTTTTTTTTCATAGGACCCTTGGGGAAGGGTCGTCTCAGTAGAGGCATGATTCTTGTATCTAAACTTATATTTAATAATGATCTGTTTGTAATCAACGTGGGAGAGATCTTGTAGCGCTTCTGAGATAGACTTTCGGATGTTTTGAAAATGCTCTCTATGAGAGAGGTTTTGAGAAAGTGGAAAGTAAATATCGCAACAACTGTGTTACAAAATGTAACACCTCTATTTTGATAAATTGTACAAGATGTGACTTTTCTTTGTGGACGTAGCCCATATATTTGGATGAACCACATAGATATGGTCTCTCTCATGTTTGCACCTTATGTTTTTTATTCCACTTGATATTTGTGATCTAAACTGGTTTTGGAACTATGAGTGATTTCACTAAAGAATGTTAAATGTCTATTACATAAGTTTACTTGTAAAATGATACTTTGGGTGTTCGGTTTATGCTATAATCATGAGGATTATTCGGGTATTGGAACTAAGATCCCACTTGAAAAGGTTTACACTTTTGTATAAATTGCTATAGATTATTTGTTGTGTACAAATATACTAATTATTAAAAGGGATTGAGCCATGGGTTCGATTAAAAGTAATCTTTATATAGTTATGGCTAATCATCCTTGATGTATAAGTTTTATGGAATGAGAAAAAGGTGGTGATTGAACAGTTGTTTATATGCATTACTATTTATGACTTAAGTACTTTTATGTTCTTATAAATAATGCGACTAATACCTTGAATGTTGTTGTCAAGGAAATTTTTTTTTACACTTCATTCCTTACAAAGGTTAAACATCTAAATTTGGGTATCTTACATATGGTATCAGAGTAGAAGTTACAACACTGTTAGGAACCCATGTCTTTACTTTGTTAGTATATTGTTGTTGGATGCATATGCTTTTTAAGTCGTCCCGTAGTATTTGTTGATCAATAGTTTATGTTATTGTTGTTGGCGCATATGCTTTGTAAGTTGCCCGTAGTATTGTTGATCCATAGTTTGTAGTGGCCCATGGTTTTGACCCATAGTATTGACGCCTAGACTTAGTATTTAAGTGTGTGTTGAGACCTATGAAGGCACCGTGAAGTTATTTGTATTGAGCTTTCTCATAGGAGGTTGCCCCCTCAAAGTGGCATGTGATCAATATAAAAGTGATTCTGAGTTCTGTCATTTCTGTTATTTCGCATATTTTTATTAATTAATTGTTGTAGGTGCATCAAATCTGGTATCAGAGCACTTTCTTGGGCTCGTTGGGTGAAATTTCTGCCAAAATTTTTTTTCGCATTTGTTGCAGGTTTGGATTTGGGAATAATCCCTATCCGCTTAACTGTGGGAAGTACTTGGGCATAAGCCCTAAAACTCATTATGAGGAGTACCACAGGAACCCCGAAGTAGCTGGCCCGTTGAGAGGACATGCCAGCGAAAAGGGCAACGACCCCTACCTGATTGACTAGTTCCCACCCATGAGGTAAACCAAGAGCTGTCATTTGTGGCAAAGCGGTTATCAGTTTTACCTGAGCCGTGGAGTGAGGGGTACTGCCCCAATACGCAAGTCGTCAGACATCATTGGTGGCCGGGTGAAACCATTGAACTGTTAGGAAGCCACACATACCTGGGGTCCATATCTATTTTCAGCTGAATTGTTGTCGATCGTTGCTGCGTCGTTTTAGATCCAGTCGTTCAGATCCATTTTGCAAGCCATTCCAGATCCAGCCGTTTTCAATCCATTCGGTGTCGTTTCAGATCCCTTTCGAGCCGTAGCCGCTCCAGTTTGGAAAAAAAAAATTCAGTTTTTTCTCCATATCTCCCTTGTTTTCACTCTGTTTCCCTTGAAATTTTCGGGGAACCCCTGTCATCCCATTCTGCATATTTCATTCCTGAGGACCCTATCCCCAATTCCCCTTCCCAAAGCCCGAAATCCCACATTTGTCTATTTTTAGGGTTTGCAATAACTTCCTCATATTTCACCCAATCACCTTCAAATTTTACCACAGAGTTCCTTTCTGAATTCTGCTTCTTTGTTCCCCTCTGCTAAATATTCCCATTCTTTCACCCCGCTTCTGAAATCCTCATTTTTGCTTCCCTGTCTATTCGACAGTGTCCAAAACCTAATCAAACCCGAATTTCCAATTACCCTTCAGATTTTTTCCCAAGTCCAGATTTTCCTTTACTGAAGTAGTTTCTGTTTTTGTTTTCCTACCCAGTCAACCGAAAAAAAAAAAAAAAAAAAAAAAAAACAATTTTTTCTCCATATCTCCCTTGTTTTCACTCTGTTTCCCTTGAAATTTTCGGGGAACCCCTGTCATCCCATTCTGCATATTTCATTCCTGAGGACCCTATCCCCAATTCCCCTTCCCAAAGCCCAAAATCCCAAATTTGTTTATTTTTAGGGTTTTCCATAACTTCCTCAGATTTCACCCAATCACCTTCAAATTTTACCACAGAGTTTCTTTCTGAATTCTGCTTCTTTGTTCCCCTCTGCTAAATTTTCCCATTCTTTCACCCCGCTTCTGAAATCCTCATTTTTGCTTCCCTGTCTATTCGACAGTGTCCAAAACCTAGTCAAACCCCAATTCCCAATTACCCTTCAGATTTTTTCCCAAGTCCAGATTTTCCTTTACTGAAGTATTTTCTGTTTTTGTTTTCCTACCCAGTCAACCGAATAAAAAAAATAGAATAAAATAAAAATCAGTTTTTTCTCCATATCTCCCTTGTTTTCACTCTGTTTCCCTTGAAATTTTCGGGGAACCCCTCTCATCCCATTCTGCATATTTCATTCCTGAGGACCCTATCCCCAATTCCCCTTCCCAAAGCCCGAAATCCCACATTTGTCTATTTTTAGGGTTTGCCATAACTTCCTCAGATTTCACCCAATCACCTTCAAATTTTACCACAGAGTTCCTTTCTGAATTCTGCTTCTTTGTTCCCCTCTGCTAAATTTTCCCATTCTTTCACCCCGCTTCTGAAATCCTCATTTTTGCTTCCCTGTCTATTCGACAGTGTCCAAAACCTAGTCAAACCCCAATTCCCAATTACCCTTCAGATTTTTTCCCAAGTCCAGATTTTCCTTTACTGAAGTAATTTCTATTTTTGTTTTCCTACCGAGTCAACCGAAAATAAAAATTAAAAAAAAAAAAAAAAAAAACTCCTGGTTATGGTTGTCACCCGTGCAGGAGCAAAAACCATGGAGGACGCACTTGCAGCCATCCAAGCCAAACTCCAGGATCTGGATGAAAAATTTCTCGGCCTCCATCTTGAACATTCAGCTATGAACAACAAACGGCAGTCCGAGTCTTCATCAGACAATGGGTTCTCTTCTTCCAACAATTTTCGTGGTCCAAAGCTTGATTTTCCTCGCTTCAATGGTACCGATCCAACTGGATGGATCTATCGTGCAGAACAGTATTTCAGTCTGCATAATACTTTTGATGTCAACAAAGTTCCACTGGCATCCTTTCATTTGGAACAGGAAGCTCTTCAATGGTACCGTTGGTACATCAAGGCTCATGCCGAGCCAAAATGGCTAGACTTTTGCCAACTCTTTTTGCAACGATTTGGTCCTAGTGCTTTTGATGACTTCACAGGAGCCCTCACTAAACTTCGCCAAATTGGCACTGTGAGAGAGTATCAAACCAAATTTGAGAATCTAGCCAACCACACCGAAGGATTTTCTGATGACTTTTACTGGAGTTGTTTTATCAGTGGTTTAAAGGATGCCATCCGCTCTGAGGTCAAAATGTTCTGTCCCAACACAATGATGAAAGCTCTAGGGTTGGCTAAGTTGGAAGAAGATAAGATTGCGTCCCAACAATGTTCCAAGTCCACTTTTGTTCCCTTCCGAAATATGGGTTCTCAATGACCACCTATACCGCAGGCTCCTTGACCAACTCCTATCAAGCGTTTGTCTGAATAAGAGATGCAAGCACGCAGAGAAAAGGGGCTTTGCTATAATTGTGATGAGAAATTCACTCGGGGACATAGATGTGTTCAGCAAAAGATCTATCTCTTGGATGTGGATTCTCTGCCTGCCTCTGAAATTGGTGACGAAGATCCAGAAACACTGGATGCTCTGGTCGACATTCAGGAACCGCCTATTGACCCTCCGTCTCAGCATGACCAGCTAGAGATATCTATCCATGCTTTAGCTGGAATCACCACCCCCCAAACAATGCGGGTCAGGGGTTACTTCAAGAAGCTTCCTCTTACAATACTCATTGATTCTAGTAGCACTCATAATTTCATTGACCCTCGGATCGCCAAAGAAGCTGATTGTTTTATCCATCCTTGCTCCAACTTTGAAGGCATGGTTGCCAATGGGGGCACTTTACCTTGCAAAGGGAAGTGTCGAAATGTGTGTATCTCTATGGGAGATTATACCTTGCTCTCTGACATGTTTGCCTTGACCTTAGGCGGATGCGATGTGGTTTTGGGCGCTCAATGGCTATGCACACTTGGCCCTATCTTATGGGATTTTGCTGAACTTTGGATGCAGTTTTCCCTCAATGGAAAAAAGCACACATTGACAGGATTACAACCAGGTTCTCTCAGCATCATCAGTTCACATTGCATGGAAAAAATCCTCAAGAAGAATTCACATGGTGTCATCGCTCAGCTCCATTCCATTCAGATGCAACCTTTAGCGGTCTCCACTACTCCCTTGGATCTATAACAAATTCTGGATCGATATACAGGTGTTTTTGCTGAACCCATGGGATTGCCACCTTCCAGGCCAGAAGACCATCGTATTCAGCTCCTTCCTGGAAGCGTTCCTCCCAACCTCAGGCCCTATCACTACCCATTTCACCAAAAAATGGAGATTGAAATGCTCGTTCGGGACTTATTGAAGCAAGGTATTATTCGCCCAAGCACTAGTTCCTTTTCTTCTCCAGTTATTCTTGTCTGCAAAAAAGATGGGTCACGCCTCTACATTGAATTCCGAGCACTTAATCACCTCACCATCAAGGGTAAGTTTCCAATTCCTGTTGTTGATGAGCTTCTTGATGAGCTTCATGGGGCTCACTTTTTCTCCAAGTTGGATCTTCGTTCTGGGTATCATCAAATTCGGGTTCATGAGGATGATATCCCTAAAACAACTTTCCACACACATAATGGCCATTATGAGTTTTTGGTCATGCCCTTTGGCCTCACTAATGCTCCTTCCACATTCCAGGCCTTAATGAATAAAATATTTCGACCCTACTTGCAAAAATTCATTCTAGTATTCTTTGATGATATCCTCATCTACAGTAAAACATGGGATCAACATCTCCAGCATCTGGATCTTGTCATGCAACTTTTCTCTTACCATCATCTCCATGCCAAGCAGTCTAAATGTGTTTTTGGACAGAAGGAAGTTGAGTATCTCGAGCACATTATCTCAGCACAAGGGGTTCATGTGGATCCTGCCAAAATTGATGCCATGAACAATTGGCCGCATCCTCAGACACTCAAGAGCCTTCGTGGTTTTTTGGGGTTGACTAGCTACTACCGCAAGTTTGCCAAGGATTATGGGAAGGTTGCAGCTCCATTAACTGCTCTATTGAAAAAGGATGCTTTTACATGGACACATGCTGCTCAGTGTGCATTTGACAAAGACAAACTAAAACAAGCTATGTGTACTACACCTGTTCTAGCTATGCCTGATTTTTCCAATCCCTTCACTTTTGAGAGTGATGATTGAGGCAATGGACTTGGTGCTGTTCTCCTTAAAGATGAACACCCCATTGTGTTCACCAGCAAAGCCCTTTCAGGTAAGAATTTAGCTTCCTCTACCTATGAGAAGGAGATGATGGCTATTTTGCATGCAGTACAGAAGTGGCGCCCATACCTATTAGGAAATCATTTCTGCATCAAGACTAATCACCAGAGTCTAAAATATTTCTTGGAACAGTGTGTCTCCTCCTCGGCACAACAGAAATGGGTTAGAAAACTCATGGGTTATGAATACGAGATCACTTACAAGAAGGGTAAAGACAATATTATGGCAGATGCTCTTTCTCACACATTTGATGCCCAAGGTTCTCTTTTAGCTATTTCTATGCCTGTTCCAAATTGGTTGCAATCTGTTCGACAGGGTTATGTCAATGACTCTTCCTTATCTCAAATCATCCAATGCTTGACCAACAACCCTTCTGCTGTACCACATTACTCTTGGGATGGTGCTTCTTTGAGATACAAGGGTCGTCTGGTGCTTCCCTAGAGCACAGATCTTCAACAGGATGTCTTCTATGAACTCCGTGCTTCTCCATCGGCAGGGCACTCTGGGTTCCTCAAAACGTATGAACGGGCACGTCGTAACTGCTTTTAGTAGGGCATGAAAAGGACAATTCAATAGATGGTGGATGAATGTGATACCTGCCAGCGCAATAAGGGCTCCCTAAATCTGGCGGGAAGACAGTGATTCTCGTTGTGGTTGATCGCCTCTCCAAATATAGTCATTTTTATGCTCTCAGCCATCCCTATACAGCCTCTTCAGTCGCTCAAAGTTTCCTGGACCAGATCTTTCGTCTTCATGGCATCCCTTCTTCCATTGTCTCGGATCGTGATGCGACTTTCACCAGTCATTTTTGGACAAAACTATTTTTCCACACTGGCACCAAACTGAAGATGAGTTTAGGGTATCACCCACAAACAGATGGTCAGACTGAAATTATCAATAAATGCTTGGAAACTTATCTTTGTTGTTTCACCTCTGAACAACAACATCAGTGGGCAAAGTGGCTCCCTCTTATTGAATCGTGGTACAATACCTCTTACCACACTACCTTTAAAATGACCCCATATGAAGCATTCTATGGTCAGGCACCTCCAGTTCTTCTTCCATACACCCCCACCAGCTCACTAGTTCAGGAAGTTGACACGGTCCTTCAAAACCGTGATTAGATTCTTCACATTTTGCGGGACAATCTTCACATGGCAAGAAATCGCATGAAGCAACAAGTTGATCAGCTTCGTTCTGAGTGCACTTTTCAAGTCAGCGATATGGTTTTTCTTCGTCTCCAACCGTACAAGCAGTCCTCCCTAAAACTCAAAGGGCATCATAAGCTCGCTCCAAAGTTCTATGGGCCATATCGGATTCTTTAGAAGATTGGGTCCGTTGCTTATAAATTGGAACTTCCTCCTTCTTCCCGCATTCATCCAGTCTTTCATGTCTCTTGTCTGAAGAAAGTTCTTGGCACCAACATCAGTGGACAAACGATTTTACCCGAACTGGATAATGAAAGATGCATCCTTTTGGATCCGGAGGCCATCCTCAATCGGCGCACTCATCAGCTTCGCTCTCGCTCTATCACAGAGGTCTTAATTCAGTGGCATAGCATGCAACCAGAGGAGGCTACATGGGAACCACTCCTTCAGATTTGTCATGTCCCAAATTTGGAATTGGGTCACAATGGCCTAATCACATTAGCCATATTCATTAGAGTTTGTAAAATTGATGTTAAGGGTCAAATAATTGCCAAGGAGGAAAATTACTAGTTTCCTAGGTTTGGGGTGGAAGCTTTGGGATTTGGAATAAGGGGGATAATAAATGATGTTTAGACATTAGAAGGGTTCAAGTATTTAATAAATAGAGTGAATAAAGAAATTCAAGAGAAATCCTAGGTGACAAATGGTTTTGGAGACATATGGAGGATGTGGGACCCACACTAGCTTGATTTTTCATAATACATGGTATATCTCTTTTGCAAATTCGAATTAATGGGAATGTGAACACTCTTGGGTGAGTTGGTAAGTCATAACACATGTCATTGAGCATCTTAGGTCGAATTGGGAAGGATTGGTAACCTCCATGGAAGATAAAGAGTCAAAGTGGAAGTTTGTGGACACTTGGGCTAGATTCCCTAGCCCCTATGACACCAATGATGGAGCATCTATGACAACTATGACAAATTGCAGACCTGACCTCTGACATCTGACCACTATGACATGTCAGCCCCAAAAATAGGCTCAAGGAAGTCGAATTTGGGAGTTGGTGAAGCCAAAGAGACCCAAAATTGAATTTGGGAGAAGATGGAAGGTTGGAACTAGGAGACAAGTGGCAAATGTGGAATATTTCCTAAATGGAAATCTATTGAATCTATTGAGAGGATTTCGACCCTTAGAAGGCTAATGTTGGTTATAAAATGTAGAAATGAAGTATGAGAATAGCTTTTAATCATTTGTAGAATTTGCAATTGCATTTGTGAAGAGGGGGAGCTAGTGGATGACTAGTTTCTTGCCTTAGCCAATTTCGAGGGTGAAAGATTCCCATCCAAGTTGGCAATTGAAAAGGCCATTCAGACCTTTCATTTGGAGCTTTAATGGATTCTTTATTTGCAGGTGTAAGCTACAAGGAATCTCATGGTTTCTTCTATTGCATCTCGCTCTTTCAACCATTTCCAGTTTTGATGGCATATTCTTGATCCTTGAGGGAGGGCGTTTTTGGTGAGATATTGTACTCTTTGGGGGAGCTTCTAATGCCCCATTTCTTTTGTAATATGAATTAAATACTCTGTTCTTCATCTCCAGAAAGTTTCAGGTCAAAATTCCAAGTAGAAATGTATAAATCTCATTTTTAATGGAAGAACAATGCCATTTCCCCACTACCTTGTTGTGAACCAATGTATTGATGATGATTTCGAATGAATGGATGATTATCTGATATATTTGTGATGAATATACTGCCATGGATTTCTTCTACAAGTTTCATGTACTGTACTTGAGCATTTGAAGCATTTTTACTCAGTTTAGTTGTATTGGGAGGTGAAATAGTGCCATTTCCCCAAGGGTCGAATTGGGGATTTTTGCAGTTGAATGGGAGAGGGTGAGAATAGTTGTAATAAACCATTAATGGTGAATATGAGACCTTAATAACATACTTAACACATTACATACCTCTGTTCATAAATTTGAGTGTGTTTGGAGGCATTTGGGAAGCCATTTTCAGTACTTACCTCAGGGGGATTTGAACCCCAAATTACTAGTAAAATTGCATACTTGGTCCAGAATCTTAAGAGAGTTTGCAGAGGTCTTTTGGTGGCCATATGTTATCCCTGAACATCATATTCAATTACTAATATCATTCATAAACCTTCCTTGAATATTTGAAGGCATTTGGAGTCAATTTGAGACCTAGAGACCAATACTAGTCAAAGGGAAATCACTAGTAAAGTTACCTACATTGACCAGAATTGAAAGAGTATTTGCAGAAGTGTTTTAAAGGTACAAAGGCATCCCTGAAACATATATTTATGTTCTAATATCATTCATATACCTTCTCAGAATATTTGGTATCATTTGGGGCAAATTTGGGACCTAGAGATCAAAACTAGTCAAAGGTCTAACTAGGGAAAAAAGTGAAAAATTGCCATTATGATAAAATTCCTAACAAGGGACATTACAGTGGTATCAGAGCATGGTCCTTGCACCTGTGTATTAGGTACATACATTCAAGAATAATTGGCAGCCATGTCTTACTATTATGATGAATCCTATGAGTACAATTCTTATGAGGAATATGCAGATGCTTATGAGCAATATGAAGCAGAATGTGAATGGTATGAGGAAGAGGTGCCATCATGCAACACTTCTTACAATTTCAAGAGAAATGAAGATTATTCTTATGACTTTAAAACTGATGAATATGAGTGTGTCACACCAACCAAGGATAATTCTATGAGTGAGTTCCAAAGATGGAGAGCAAAATATAAAACCTTGCCCCAACAATATCAAAAATATCAAGAATATCTTGCTTTTAGCAAAAATACACAAAATGCCATGTCTTTTGAGTACTATGCTGAAGATGTTTTTGAAAATAGGCCCAAAAATGAAGATGTGGAGTTAGTGAAGAAAGGTTTATGCCCTTCTTGTAAAAACCCTTGGAGCGAGTATCATATATGTGTGCATGAAATGATGTCCTCCTTGAGGAGAGCTTTTGAGATTTATTCAAGAAGAGATTCCAAATATATTGATCCTAAGGAAAATAAGGGGCAAAATGCATCAGCTTGCTTTAAGGAGCAAAAGGAAGAGACATCACAAGAGCATGAAGAAGATTCTATTGAAAATATGGAAGATCATTTCGAGACACCTTCTAGCTTAGACATTAACCAAAGAGCATCTACTGAAGGATGCTTAAACTATGAAGGAGTACCTACTGATGGGTGCTCACACCTCTATGTTGGTGACATAGAGATCACTTTTGAAAGTGTTTCTACAAGTACAAGTTTCATTAAGCATGATAATGAATACCTTGTAGTAGTTGAAGAAGAACCAAGATCAACTTCCCCATCACCACTTGAGCTTCATGAAGTTGTTCCAAGCAAAATTAAAGAAGATGAGGAGGTTCATTTACAAGAGGCTCATTTTCTTGAAGGGTCCTTAAAGATGAATGAAAATAAGATCCAAGAGTCCCTCAGCATTCTCCATGACACTCAAGCATTGGTGTCAAATTCTTGTTGGAGAGCTACTTCATTGGAGGAAACATCCTTTCTTGAAGACATGGAGAAGATTCAAAGAGCAATGTGCCACATCAAAGGTAATTTCATGTCTTTGCTTTTTGATAGAAACCATTTGTTTGACCTTAATGAATTGTTACATGATGCATACTTGAAGAATAATGAGGATATTCATAAGCTCACAATTCAAAATGAGCAACTTCTTGAAAAGTTGCAAGATACTTGTTTTTCCTCCTATGTTTCAGATTGTCAAATGGTAGATTGTTTGGAGGATTCTCATGACATGGTGGATCATGATAAATGTGAAAATTTGAATGTTCTTGATGTGTTTGGAGATGAACTTGAAGAGATCCAAACACTTGATGTGGTGGAAGAAGAATTTGAATTGCCTATTGATGAAGGTTGTGCAATTTTTAAAGAAGAGCATGATTCATCTACATTGGAACCAAACTATGACAAAGAGTTCACACTTTTGAAGGAGCTGCATGATACTACCCATATGGATCCTCCCCATGATGAAACTTCTGTACTTTTTGATCATTTGGGTGATTTGGTTCATTCTCCTACATCCTACAATTCCATGTTTTGCAACATTAGTCTCAATGAAGTATGGGTGAAAGGGTTCTTTTTGATGGTGCCACATGAGGAGTATGATATGGTTGGAGCACATTCTTATTCACATTTGCAGCAGCATACTTTATTACTTTATGATGATGCACATCTACATGGATGCACCTATGATATGGATTTGAGTCACTTGAATACTCATGGTTTTTCTTGCTCAACAATGGGTTCATTTGATGTTAGAGGAACTTCATCCAACACTTGGATGAATAGATTTATGATGGGAGAACATTTTTGTTGGCAGCCACATACTTTGTTACATATTTATGATTCTCACATTCATGGATGTATGGGTGAGACTTCTTTGAGTCATTTGAAGTCTCCTTGTTTTTTCTGCTCATTATTTGGTTCAGATTCTAGTGGAGATTCTTTATTCACTTCTTGGATGAAAGAATACATGGATGAATATTTTGATGCATATCACATCCTTTTGGAGCAGCATTATAGGACATGGGATCCTCACCTATGCCATTGGAGCATATTTGATTGGTCACTTGAAGCTTGTATGCACTTGGAAAATGGTGGTCTACTTGCTTGGAGGTATAAGCACTTTCATGACTATTTGATGAAGCATATCCTTGATGTACATTTTCATTATGTTGCTATGTAATTTGATGATATATATTTGGTACTCATGATGTGTGGAATAATGCATACAAGAAAATGGGATCCAGGAATCCTCTTATCTAATGGTGTAGGTTGGAGATCACTCTTAATTGTTGGGGTGCAATACAAGCAATGGGACCCTGGAATAATTTTTGTCTCATTGGTTTCATTTTTTTGGGGGAAGCAAGTAGTATGGGAGATGGATTCCCCACTTAATAAAGTGATTTTAATCAGAGTAGTGTAGCAGCAAGCATGGTGATTCCTCTCTAAAATATTCATGGAAACTCAAAGACTCAAGGTTTGGCAATTCAATGGCAACTTCAAAGAATTATACAGAAAGCAGGTTCTTCAACACCCATGTTTGAAATTGCTTGAGGACAAGCAATATTGGGAAGGGAGGATTTGTCATGTCCCAAATTTGGAATTGGGTCACAATGGCCTAATCACATTAGCCATATTCATTAGAGTTTGTAAAATTGATGTTAAGGGTCAAATAATTGCCAAGGAGGAAAATTACTAGTTTCCTAGGTTTGGGGTGGAAGCTTTGGGATTTGGAATAAGGGGGATAATAAATGATGTTTAGACATTAGAAGGGTTCAAGTATTTAATAAATAGAGTGAATAAAGAAATTCAAGAGAAATCCTAGGTGACAAATGGTTTTGGAGACATATGGAGGATGTGGGACCCACACTAGCTTGATTTTTCATAATACATGGTATATCTCTTTTGCAAATTCGAATTAATGGGAATGTGAACACTCTTGGGTGAGTTGGTAAGTCATAACACATGTCATTGAGCATCTTAGGTCGAATTGGGAAGGATTGGTAACCTCCATGGAAGATAAAGAGTCAAAGTGGAAGTTTGTGGACACTTGGGCTAGATTCCCTATCCCCTATGACACCAATGATGGAGCATCTATGACAACTATGAAAAATTGCAGACCTGACCTCTGACATCTGACCACAATGACATGTCAGCCCCAAAAATAGGCTCAAGGAAGTCGAATTTGGGAGTTGGAGAAGCCAAAGAGACCCAAAATTGAATTTGGGAGAAGATGGAAGGTTGGAACTAGGAGACAAGTGGCAAATGTGGAATATTTCCTAAATGGAAATCTATTGAATATATTGAGAGGATTTCGACCCTTAGAAGGCTAATGTTGGTTATAAAATGTAGAAATGAAGTATGAGAATAGCTTTTGATCATTTGTAGAATTTGCAATTGCATTTGTGAAGAGGGGGAGCTAGTGGATGACTAGTTTCTTGCCTTAGCCAATTTCGAGGGTGAAAGATTCCCATCCAAGTTGGAAATTGAAAAGGCCATTCAGACCTTTCATTTGGAGCTTTAATGGAGTCTTTATTTGAAGGTGTAAGCTACAGGGAATCTCATGGTTTCTTCTATTGCATCTCGCTCCTTCAACCATTTCCAGTTTTGATGGCATATTCTTGATCCTTGAGGGAGGGCGTTTTTGGTGAGATATTGTACTCTTTGGGGGAGCTTCTAATGCCCCATTTCTTTTGTAATATGAATTAAATACTCTGTTCTTCATCTCCAGAAAGTTTCAGGTCGAAATTCCAAGTAGAAATGTATAAATCTCATTTTTAATGGAAGAACAATGCCATTTCCCCACTACCTTGTTGTGAACCAATGTATTGATGATGATTTCGAATGAATGGATGATTATCTGATATATTTGTGATTAATATACTTCCATGGATGTATTCTACAAGTTTCATGTACTGTACTTGAGCATTTGAAGCATTTTTACTCAGTTTAGTTGTATTGGGAGGTGAAATAGTGCCATTTCCCCAAGGGTCGAATTGGGGATTTTTGCAGTTGAATGGGAGAGGGTGAGAACAGTTGTAATAAACCATTAATTGTGCATATGAGACCTTAATAACATACTTAACACATTACATACCTCTGTTCATAAATTTGAGTGGGTTTGGAGGCATTTGGGAAGCCATTTTCAGTACTTACCTCAGGGGGATTTGAACCCCAAATTACTAGTAAAATTGCATACTTGGTCCAGAATATTAGGAGAGTTTGCAGAGGTCTTTTGGTGGCCATATGTTATCCCTGAACATCATATTCAATTACTAATATCATTCATAAACCTTCCTTGAATATTTGAAGGCATTTGGAGTCAATTTGAGACCTAGAGACCAATACTAGTCAAAGGGAAATCACTAGTAAAGTTACCTACATTGACCAGAATTGAAAGAGTATTTGCAGAAGTGTTTTAAAGGTACAAAGGCATCCCTGAAACACATATTTATGTTCTAATATAATTCATATACCTTCTTAGAATATTTGGGATCATTTGGGGCAAATTTGGGACCTAGAGATCAAAACTAGTCAAAGGTCTAACTAGGGAAAAAAGTGAAAAATTGCCATTATGATAAAATTCCTAACAAGGGACATTACAAGATTCAACAACAATTTCGACATCTAAAGCTTTGAGGACAAAGCTTTTTTTAAGGGGGAGGGGATGTTAGGAACCCATGTCTTTACTTTGTTAGTATATTGTTGTTGGATGCATATGCTTTCTAAGTCTTCCCATAGTATTTGTTGATCAATAGTTTATGTTATTGTTATTGGCGCATATGCTTTGTAAGTCGCCCGTAGTATTGTTGATCCATAGTTTGTAGTGGCCCATGGTTTTGACCCATAGTATTAGCGCCTAGACTTAGTATACAAGTGTGTGTTGAGACCTATGAAGGCACCGTGAAGTTATTTGTATTGAGCTCACTCATAGGAGGTTGCCCCCTCGAAGTGGCCTATGATCAATATAAAAGTGATTCTGAGTTCTGTCATTTCTGCTATTTCGCATATTTTTATTAATTAATTGTTGCAGGTGCATCACAAACACTCGGGCCTATTTGGGCCCAGCATGAGGAAACAAATACAAGTTGGTTGAACTAATGAAGGGACTCTACCTATAAGGCACAACAAAACAAATTCACTTTCAAAGTTCGGCAAGAGGTAACCATTAAGTCATCTGTGAGTTACAAGTGAGTAGTCCCATTATGTTTATTTCTGAAACATTATGTTTTAAACTAACAAATGAAATTTAGATTCAAAGCATAGTCCACAAGAAATGTATATATATTGCTTTAGAATGATGGTAGACTATGATGTCTAGGATTACAACGGCTTTTGATTTTATGAAACATATAAGATAGATGTGTTGAATAAAGATGAGTAGAATATCTATGATGAATTTAAATTATTTTGCACATTTGTCATAGGATAAGATATTGTAGATCATGAGAAAAGTATAATAATATCGTGTGCGGTCAACCCTACAAAAAAAGATGAATAGTTATATTCGATTGAAAGATGAGTAGTTATATTTGGTTTAATGAAAACAAATTGCATTGCAGATATATAAGTTGTTTATTAAAATAGAGTGATATCGCCAATCATCTTTGGCATTATAGTGATTGAACAAAGTTAATAGTAGTATACTATTTTATAAACAGTATTCCATTTCTAGAAGGAATATTACAATGAAGTTCAAATAACAATAATTAGAATGATAGTGTTCTAAGTGGTTCTAATACTTTGGGGAAAGAAGATGAAATCTATCATGATTCTATTGTTTATTAGTTGTACTTTAATATAGTACTCAAGGTGTAGCATTCTCCTAGTAAGATTGTATGGTTTAATGGATAGGGATACAATCACAGAGTTAGTAAAAGAAATTTAAGGAAACGTGTGTTAAAGATTCGCTATCCTAAAACCATTGAACAATTCATATAAAATTAAATTGTTTGAATATGGGTTTTCAGACAAAACAGTAGATAATGACTTTATACTGAGAGTTGAATTCACTTTCATACATGTAGGGAAAAGTTTGTCAAGAATGTGCTTATCTATAAATATATTGATCCAATAACCATGATAATTAATGTATTGACTGTTTGTATCAATATCAAGGAAAGATGTTACACTCCATCTTCCTCATATAATAGATAAAGATATGGAAATTTACGGTGAGGTATGTCATTACCTCACCCAAATCCAACAAATATAGAATATTTTATTATAATTATTTTTTATTTTTAAAAAAAGACACATGTAAACTCCATGATGAACAAAGAAAGAGTTACACATCCCCAACTCAATACGCCTCTTCCAAGCAACAAACGAAATGATCTACCTGGCTATGCCATAACCTACATATAATTTACAAACCTAAACTTGATAATACACTACCAATCCTTGGCACAACATACTTTCTACACCTTTTTACTACATTTCTTCATCCCACTAAAACCCTACTTTCACAACACAACCTAGTCAAGCTCTAGATACCTAGCCAAATATACACTAAAAGCCAACATTTTCTCTCACAACACCAATGGCATGTCTTGATAATTGATATGCACATGACGGCACCAATAGCATGTCTTGATAATTGATATGCACATGACGGAGATAAACTAATCTATACACGTGCAACTAGGAACCTTAAATATTTTCGTACACAATATAAGGAAATGTAAGCAAAGGAGGGGTGAGGGGGCTATTCAACAAACGCTGGAATAACAATAATTACTCTGAAAGAAAGAGAATATTTAAATATAAACCATTCGAATTTCGAATAAAAGGCCTATATATGTTTATATGTTTTTTTTCAAAATCATGAAAGGCGTATGTGTTTGTGGAAAAGTATTGTCCATTTATTATTTATTATTTTATATTATTTTATTGATTTTCAAAATATATTATACATCGTAAGAAAAATAGAAAAATAAGCTGCATGGAAACATCATAAAAAAATATAAAAATAAGCTGCATGACAACCATGAAGGTGTCGATTTGACAAACATGGTGTATTATGTGTTGTTGTCATAGTCATAGTCGTAGTCGTTGTTTTCATCGTTGTCGTAGTCGTCTTCATTGTTGTCGTAGTCGTCGTCTCCATTGTCGTGTAGGTTCTTGTTAGCTGGGCTATTGTCATCATTAACAACATTAGGTTATGATATTTCACCTGTTGTTGCTTCCATCTCTGCGCCAAGAATACTGGTATGCTTTGATATTTCATTTATAATCACATCTCCCGCTACTGTCGACGCTACCACCGTTGCTAGAATATCGGGAAATGCATTTTAATAATAAATAAATTATGAGATGCCTTCGAGTTCAAACCTCCTCGGCTAGTCCATGAGAATCAAAACAAAATGTAATATGTTTTTTTTGTTTTTAAATCTAAATATAAAAAATGAAAATAATATTGTTTATATTTATTATAGAAAACCAAATATACATGGGTTTGTCCTAACTATAATACAAATGGTTTGTCATATAGTCTTCCAAAAATATATCAAAATATTGTTGTATTTCTCTTACTTCTGCACCCGTCGTTGCTTTGCTTGCATTATATTTATTTTATGTTTTATATTTAACATTATTTAATGAACAATGTATTGTTGTTCTTTTCAACTGGCAATTGCTCTGCTTATTCATTTATTCTGATATAACCCTTCTTCCAAAGTACATCATACATCATCATGCTGATGTTTCTTTTGCTAATTAGAATCTCATAATTTAGTATGTCCCTGCCATGAAACATAAAGCAAAGTACATCATATATCATCATGCATGTTTCCTTTGCTAAATAGAATCTCATAATTCTATTATGTCCTCATGGTAGTAGGAAACATAAAATGAACTTGGGTGTCCCCGAGGGGTAATTTTTTTTATAAACCAAAGTTTGCAAAAGTTTTTCTATCCCCACCTTGTTGGGTACAATAATTGGGGCGCAAGTTGTGGACACATAATTGGTAGGGAAGGAGGTGCCATCACCCTCGAACTTTGGAGCTCGAGCATTGGTGGCGACGTGATGCTAGCTTGGTTAAATGTCTGGACTGTGTTTTTAATTTGCATGGGCTATGAATTTAATGCAATCGAGGGTGGTTACAATTGCTCTCCACTTTAATTGGTGTGGGTAGGCGATGGTTTCAATTGCTCTCCATTGTCGTGTAGGTTCTTGTTAGCTGGGATGTTTTCATCATTAACAAGATTAGGTTCTGATATTTCACCTATTGTTGCTTCTGTCTCTACGCCAAGAATACTGGTACGCTCTAATATTTCATTTATAATCACATCTCCCGCTACTGTCGACGCTACCACCGTTGCTGTGCCCAGCAGGGCAGTGCCGATAGCCTTACCAGGCGTAGATAATTTGGATGTGAACCTTTTAGATCGACTTATGTCTGCAATTCTGGCAACTAAGAGTCCGTAAATGCTTTGCTTGCATTATATTTATTTTATGTTTTATATTTAACATTATTTAATGAACAATGTATTGTTGTTCTTTTCAACTAGCAATTGCTCTGCTTATTTATTTATTTTGATATAACCCTTCTTCCAAAGTACATCATACATCATCATGCTGGTGTTTCTTTTGCTAATTAGTATCTCATAATTTATTATGTCCCTGCCATGAAACATAAAGCAAAGTACATCATATTGTTAGAATTAACTACAACCAACTACACTCTCTAATACCTAGCTGTTGTCAAATTTAAAGCGAATTAAATATGGGTCTTGTAACTTTGTGAGAAAGAAAGCTTCTATAAATGAAGCCTCAAGAAGGCTCTCATTGAATGGCTCTCGATGCATCTAGAGATGGCAGGAAAGAAAGCTCCTATAAATGAAGCCTCGAGAAGGCTTGCATTGAATGGTTCTAGATGCATCTAGAGATGGGAGACCATGCCTCTGGGGATTTGCGAATCCACTTTTATGGACAAATAGTTAATGTATATGCGAATGACTCTAGATGCATCTAGAGATGGCAGACCATGCCTCTGGGGATTTGCGAATCCACTTTTATGGACAAATAGTTAATGTAGTCATTTATGGAAGAATAGATTCTACGAGAAGCTAAATCTGTAGAACTTTCTGGACATATGGATGATTCTAGAAACCCGTGAAATATATGTATCTGTTTATGATTTAATACAGCATAGAGTTGAGAGATGGATGAGCTCGGTTTTTTCTTTGCGTGGCAGCCCAATCTTTCTATCTGTAAATATTTCCTTTGTTTAATAAATGAGATATACAGTGTTGTGTATTGGTCTCACTATCTGTTGCGCCATCTTACGATTGGTATCAGAGCATGGTGTCATGGTGGTGTCTGGGATTGACTCCATCACGGGAGTGCCCAGGGTCATGAGAAAAGTAATATTATCCTACTAGGCTCAGGAGTAGGAGTTTAGGAATAGAGTAGAGGGATGTGTGATTTCTTGTAAGGTTGTATGTGATAGATAGAGGCATGTTTGCTTGCTAAAGCCACTCACTATGAAGTGGGAGCTATTGTGTTGGAAGAGAACCGAATTGGCAGCCACCATGTGAGAGGGAGCCCAAAGTGGAAATTTTCCATCCTGTATACAAGTCGCAAGAGAACCGTGTGGGTGCTGAGACGTCGTTGGTGAAGTCGAACTGAGGAGAGGAATCATGGTCAAGGAGCCATTGTCTGCTTCCAGTACAACCTGCAAGCATATGGGTGAAGTCGTAGCTGTGATGAGAAGTGTTGTTGCTAAAAGAAGTTGTTGTTCAGCCTAGGAAAAACGCTGAAGAAAAATGTGATCTACAGTCCAAAAGACTTGAATTGAACCGCTGTTGACTGGAGGAGCCACCCTCGTGTGAACGGAGCAGCCCACTGTCATTACCGAAGTTGACCATGTGGCAAAGAGAGGAGATTCCATCCATTTGATGAGGCCAAGGAAAGAGACACCAACCCCAGCTTTCTACATCATGAGCTTCCAGAAGGGGCCGTGAAGGCCAGAAGAGGAGAATGCAATGTGTTGGGAGATTGTTCATGTTGTTGGTTTATTTGTACCCTGTAACGATGATAGTTGGGAGATTGAAGAGCTTAACCCTCTACCTCTCAGCCTTGTCCGCTTGTTCTTGTGTGAGTTCTTTCCTATAGCGGAAAAAAATTAAAAAAGGCGTGCATTGTTTCCATGAGCTTCTGTAGTAGCTTCCACTGATGAAGCTTATTTCCGTTGGTTGAGGTATCTTACTCCAGGGGACAAAGCAATTTGTTGGAATTTCATTGGTAGCCATGGGTGGGTAAAGAACAGAGTAGGCTATGTTCTGAATGTGAGAACCGACTCTTAGACATCCCACCATAGTTGAGAAGGAGAATCCACCACAATTTTCAAAGGTGTGATACTATTGTATTGAAGGAGCAGTGAGGGCTTGAAGTTGTAGGGGACAAGCTATTGGAGAGACCGTCTGCAATTGAATTTTATTGGTCTCTCTGCCATCGGTGGTGTAGTTTGAGACAAGATACGGCCTGGGTGATGTGCATAAGCGCAATACTCATATTGGTAAAGTACCTTCTCTCTAGGTTATAAAAACTTCCATCTGCATTGTTAATTTAAAGAAGTAAGGCCTGAGGTGAGGTTTCCCGAAGAAAAGAGGAGCAGTTTGTCCAGCCTTGGAGAAAGTGAAAATAAATTCCTTGGGCCTAAGTTCTAGTGTGTTATAGATAATGTGCTCCCATGTTTTTAATGGTTGATCAAAGTGAAGCAGAGTGCTCCCATCGTTAAGTGGTTGAGCAACCTCGTGAATCCTGCTTACTCTTGCAGATGAAAATTGTGAAGGCTGAAGCCTGGAGTTGAACTTTGAGTTGAGCAGAAGCTCAAAAGTATTTGCACAGTAGTTTTGTTTGCTAAAGAAGATAGTGCATTCATATGCCTATCACTTGTTAATGGTTCATGCTCCCAAGGTGTAGAGGTTAAGTAGATTCGAAGAAAATAAGCTTCAATGAAATTGAAATTGGGCATTTATAGTAGGAAACCCATGTGTTTCTGCATTGGCAAAGTTTAGCCATGTAGAAGGAAAATTGTTGTAGCCCGTGTTTAAAGAAATTAAGTTCAGAAAAGCAGAAGCTCGGTGCATTTTCAACAGAACCCAAGACAGATATGGCGAAGAGAAAAAGACTCAAATTGGCTAAGGAAAAGAAATTCAAGTCTTGCATTGCAGATTTGTATGTTGTAGCAGAGATGAAAACTGAAGAAGTCTGTCATAATTTTCTGCCAATTCCATTTTTCTCAGGTAAGAATTATGAATTTTGGTCTATTAAAATGAAAACTATGTTTCATGCTGAAGGTGTATTGAATTGTGTTGAAAATTAATGTAATGAACCTTGTGATGAGGCAAGTGATGCCTCTGCATTATATCTCATTCAGAAAGCCATGGATGATAGTGTTTTCCACATTGTTGCTAATGCAACCAGTGCTAAAGATGCCTGGGAATGCTTGAGAAGAGAATTCGATGTAAGGGGGAGCAACATAATTCAATAGCAAGCTGAGGTTCTGACTATTAAAGAATCAATAGAAAATTCTGCAGTAGTAGTTGAAGTAAATCAATCCATTGGTGAATCCCACTATGTTGATATACCTGTGGACGAAGATACTAAATCTGAAGTTGATAATGAGCACTAGCTCATGCAACATTTGCACAAGGAATCTGAAGTTACAGATTGTGGAAATGATGCAATAGTTGAATCAAATATTGAAATGGGATTGAAAAATGTTCCAAAAAGCACAAACGCTGATGGAGCTATCATGGACAATGCTGAAAATTGTGATAAGGTTAATGAACTACTTGTTGAAGCAGAAGAGAAGATTGAAGATGAAGAAAAAGAAGACAACAATGAAGAAAAAGTTTTTGATTAAAAATGAAAGCAACCCTATAGATGCTGGAACATTAGTAAAACAAAATGTGAAGTTGATGAGAAATTTGTTGCTAAGCATGAGATTGAGTTCAACGAAACTCATAAAGACATGAAAGCTTTTGTTAACTTCCATACTGGTATACAGTGTTCTGAAGCACATACAATAGAAGAAAAGTTTGCAGAAATTTTGGGTTTTGAAGAAGAAATTGAAATTGAAAAAGTACCAATTTATGATGAAGAAGTTCTAACTAAAGCTAAAAATATTGCAATCGAGAATGAAATGAAATTGATTTTAAAAATTTTTAATTGTGAAGAAAATTCATTTCCAGATGAATGGAATGAAGATGATAATGTTAATGATAGCACTGATGCACTGAAAAATTTAGCAGTAGCTGAAGCTATAGAGAACATTGCAGATTGTTTAGAAGTAAAAGTTTCAGAATCAATAGATGTTGATGAAGAGCTTTGTGTAGGTGATGAAGTCCTTGAAAATATGATTGAAAAAATGTTTAAAATGGGTATAAAGTTAAAATCAACAGAAAGAATGTTGAATGGGGAAGAAGTAAATGTAAATAAAGATGATATGAGTTTAATTGTAGCAAAAATAATTGAAGAAATTGAAGTTGAAACGAATGATTATGATGATGTGTATGACGATCTGTATGGCAGCACCGAAGGTGCAGATAATGAAGAAGACGTTATGGATACTTTTGAGCAAAACGATATTGAAGAACAATTTGAGAATGAAATCCTAGCAAAATGGAATCCTAAAGAGATCATGCATTACTATCTGTTGATTTCATGGCAGCAGACTGTTAAATGTAAGATGGATAAGTTACAGCTGAAAAGTTCTCAGTATAGCCAACAGAAAGCTATTAAAAACTTTGAGGATGCTGATGGAAGAATTAGGCCAAAGGATGCTGAAGATAGCATATTTGAAGAATCAAAGAAAACAGTGAAGCTAAAGAAGAAAGTGAAAATGAAGAAACCTAAGTACAACTGGTTCAAAGCTTTGCATATACGAAGATGGAAAAGTTGCAAACAAATTTGAATTTGCAGAATTGTGTATTTTTTAATATAGCCTAATTTTTATTTTGAAATCATCTTGTAAGCCTGCATTGTTGATGTATCATGTTTTGTTTTGGGGTTACAATTAAGGGGGAGATTGTTAGAATTAATTACAACCAACTACACTCTCTAATACCTTCCTGCTGTCAAACTTAATGTGAATTAAATATGGGTCTTGTAACTTCATGAGAAAGAAAGCTTCTATAAATGAAGCCTTGAGAAGGCCCGCATTGAATGGCTCTAGATGCATCTAAAGATGGAATACCATGCCTATGGGGATTTGAGAATCCACTTTTATGGACAAATAGTTAATGTAGTCATTTATGGACAATAGGTTCTACGAGAAGCTAAATCTGTAGAACTTTCTGGACATATGGATGATTCTAGAAACCTGTGAATTATATGTATCCGTTTATGATGTAATACATCATAGAGTTGAGAGCTGGCTGAGCTCGGTTTTTTCTTTGCATGGAAACCCAATGTGCCATCTTACACATATATCATCATGCATGTTTCCTTTGCTAAATAGAATCTCATAATTCTATTATGTCCTCATGGTAGTAGGAAACATAAAACGAATTTGGGCATCCCCAAGGGGTAATTCTTTTTATAAACCAAATTTTGCAAAGGTTTTTCTATCCCTTCCTTGTTGGGTACAGTACTTGGGCACAAGTTGTGGGCACGTAATTGGTAGGGAAGGAGTTTCCATTACCCTAGGACTTTGGATCCCAGGCATAGGCGGTGGCGTGATGCTAGCTTGGTTAAATGTCTGGACTGTGTTTTTAATTTGCATGGGCTATGAATTTATTGCAATCGAGGGTGGTTTCAATTGCTCTCCACTTTAATTGGTGTGGGAAGGCTATGGCGATAGTTTTATTGTTCCCTCAGTCTGTTATTTTCTGTGTATACTCTGTTGTGGGTTGTTTGGCTGTTATTTTCTATGGTGTTGAGGCCGAGTGTTGGGGATTATTGTTGTGGGAATTTAACAAAGGTGGTTTGTTCTAGGTTGGATTCAAGGGATGGTTTTTGCCTTGTTCTCTCCTCTGTGTCTGGATGCTATGGACAAGTGTTTTTGGTGCTTTGTAAAAGTATGGTCAATTTTTCTGCAATTTGCATTGACAGGTTTATATAGTGTTTGCATTGGCAGGTTTATATAGTCTTTGTTTGTTCAGTTTCTTTGCTTGTTTTAAAACACCTAACCTATGTCGATTTTGGTGGACCATGCTCTACCCTAGTGTAATAGTGCAGTTCCAAGGTGCCCAAAGTCCAGAGGTGAATCTATCGTCGCATGGCCAAACAACAAAGGTAGCTCACATGGAACAATAATTTTTTACCAGGATTATAAACATCCGCTTACTTATGTTGTGCCCCTTAACTTAGTCTAGCACCCTAGTTATTGGGGTACATCATCCCGAAGGCTTCACAACAAGTCTTTGAAATAGTAGAGGCATGCTTGAGTAGGGTCAGGAAGAATTATCATTAGCTCATGGGAACCTCCCCCGTATTTCTACCAATGTCTTAATGTTGCACAAACTCTTGCAATTACACCATTGAATCCTCAATCCTTTTCCTGTTGAGAAATTTATCAGTCTATGTGTGTGGAATGCATTTGATAATATGAATTTTCTTTTTTAAATGATCTCCATATGAAGGCATTCCCATGTGTGATGGTCGATGTCGAAACTTGTTTGGTTTTCTAGTTTTTGTTACCAGGCCATTGATTATTATTGTGGCAATAACAATGGAGGTGGGAATCAAACAGGATAGAGAGTCTTGTTTATATGAGATCAAGAACAAGCCCTAACAACTGGAATTATTAAGGAGAATTATACATTATGCATATATCCTCTTAGGAACCACCTTAACCCATGTCTTGGACGATTTTGGAGGAAGTGTGATTACATAGTTGTTCAAGTAGTAATCGATGTCCACCCTAGGAGGTATAAGAATTGTCTCAAAACAATTGAACTAGAATCTTAGAGTGGACCTTGGACTGGTAGAACAAAACCAAACCCACATTGTTACTTTTCTTCTAAAATAGGGATACAACATTCTCTAATGTTGCATTTCTATGATTAGAAGTACTGGGATTTCTTGAATCTAGATTTATGTTTGCTTCAATAGAGAATTGTTCAATGTCTATGTTGCCTTGTTTTCTATCCAACCAAAATCTGTTTTCTGATTCTTTGTTTCTTATTCTTCAAACTACTTTTGAGATTGTGCATTAGTTTCCAATTCAATCAACTATTTAGGTAAATTAGTGGTTTGATCAATCCATTTTAGTAGGTTGATTGTACAGTTGTAGAGTATCTAGTTCCTTGGTGGATGGACTAAGTTGACCCTAAGAACAAAATTCAAGGTGTTATGATCATAATCAAATTGATTTTCATTAGATTATAATAAATTTATCTAATGATTCCTCCACAGGTTCATTCAGTGAACTTGTTACATAACACGACCATTCATAGTATATTAAAGAATATCCCTAATTTCACTAAATATTGGAAAATGCCTCCTAAAATTGTATTGTTGAAACCCTCTCCCAATATACCTTTCCAATTAAGAAAACCCCTAGTTTCACTAGATATTGTAGGTATCCATTTTTATTAAGCCATTTTTAATACCCCCTTTATATCATATTATCAAGTTGTAACAAACAGGAGCCCTAACACATCTTAGTATAAGAAAAAATGATGCTAAATGAAATAATAGTATAAAGCTAATCATGATCCCACCGAGATTGTAGGAACAAATAATCAATTTGTAGCATTGATCTAGTGGAAGACACAATGAAATAGTAATGGTGAAGGAAAAATGTGTAAAAGGCAACCTATTCAATAGATTGTAACAAAGAATGTAAAAGATTGATAGTTCAATAGTAAGTGCAATGCTTAGAAAAGATGAGAATTGCAGATATTTCACACCATAGCGTGCCAATCTACCAATTTTATATCATGTAAATACAAGTATAGCCATAAAGAGCTCCTGTTTTCTATAAGATTAATAAATTAAACTCCATAAAAATGAAAATTTGAAACTGTTTCAAGGATGGAATTCACTGCCATCCTATCATTACAAACATCGTTGATGTTTCAACCTAAATGAACATAGAAAAATTCCTCTTACTTTCCAATAACACCATATGATCATGTGCATAGCTTGGATTTGGTTCATTCACAAGATGTAATGAATTGCCTCCACTTCCTTTAGTCATTGTGGTTCCTTATATTTGTGTCTTGATTTATAATTTATATGTCTCAAAGAATGAGTATGTTTTGAGGTTGAATTAGTTCATTTAATATTGTCAACCCAAGTGCAGAGTGTTTGTGCCAGAAATTGTTACTAACGCTAGGGTAACAAGCCAACACAATCTAAAGAGTAAAACTCAAATCAAACTAGGGTTTAGGGTTTTGTTTTATATGTTTTTGGTCATAAACTTCAAGAGCATACAGAGAATACATTCAGCAGATAAGCAACAACTAAATCATACACATATATCGATAAAGATGCATATATATCACAAAAATCCAACAAAAGACTGTACTGAAGTTCACACATAAAGGACAAGCACAACTAGAAAATACACATCAACCAGCAATGAATTTGTCATTCATGAAACTAAATAAGTTCAAACATGAAGCCAACACAGACCAAATGAAGGGGAAAGAGTCATATATTCATAATTTCATCAGTAAATGTATATAAGAGTTACAATACCTATCACTGAATAAGTCTGAAAGTACAAGCAGCTAGCAGACCTCTTGATGCTCCCAAAAAATCAGAACCCCCACAATGTTTTTCTTCCCTTTCTAAATAGTTTTCTTCCCAAAAACAGTTAGGTCTTTCCTCCTAACTCTCCATCGAATCACTAGGTTAGGTAAAGTAAAATTTACACTTTTTACAAAATTACAAGTCTGCTAAAAATAGCAAATTCTTTAACTAAAACAAAATGCTTATCTTAAATAACCCCTGACTAATAACTGCATCATATCTCCTTCGCTGCCTCCACAAGAAGAGATATACCATCTGGACTTGAGGACCTTTTCTTTATTCTTTTATGCTTCTTCTCCAGATCAGCTATCTTTTTCTGAAGGTGTTCATTTTCCTGTTGTAAAGTTTCAACTATCTTTTCTAGCTCTGAACAGTGCCTGTCAGAAGCCCTTTTCCTTAAGTGCTTCCTTTGCATCAACCACTAGTTCCTGAAAATTGTCATGAACATCCTGGAGATCTTCTCTTAATCTTCTATTGGCCATCATCAAACCATCGTTGACCTCCTGCATATAATTCATTTGGTGCTTATATTGTTTGACAGTCTTCTATAAATTTTCCCTGTCAGAATTAGCCATTTTCTCTATTGCAGAATCTTGCTCTTCATTAGGTTTCCAAGGAATGTCAAACTTCCTAAAGATTTCTGCTTCTTCTGTCAACAGTTTCTTAGAAGTGTCTTCAATGATGAGCTTTGGGTTTTCTTCATCTGCTGCTTTCACTGAATTAATCTCCTCTTTTTTACATGGCTGCAATTTATCTATCTTTGATTTGTCATCATCCATGGACCCTTCATCTAAGATAGCCACCTTATCTATGTTCAATTTAGGATTTAACAACTTTTTCATGTTTAACCTCAGCCTATTTTTTGACCTAGTTTTAGGTCTCCAGAATGTAGCTGCCTCTCCCATCATCTTCAGTTCTCTCCCTTGGTACTGAACAGAAGCTAATTCCACTACTTCCAGCTTATTTATTTTCTTGTTAGGCCTCATGGTTTTGCCATCTAAAACTTCAATTTCAGTTTTGACTTTAATCTCAAAAATAGGCTGTTCTTCTTCTAACATGTATCCTTCATCATCCGAAAGGATTGTGATGGGGCTTCTTGGCTGAATGTGGATCTCTTCTTTAGCTACAGGAACCATTTTAATGTCAACTTTCCTTTTCTCCTGAGGATCTGCTACAGGTGATGGATTCTTTTCAGGCAGTTCCTTTTTGTCTTCAAATAGTGTGAACTTGTTTTTAGTGTAATCTGGAATTACTTGGAGCTGACTGTCATCCTGTCTTTGTTCTGCTACCTATTTTGTCACCTTCTTGGCTTTAATATCATCTTTACTTGTAGATTTGACTGAGTGGCCTAACTTTTTCATCATTACCTTCCCCTTGTCAGTCTGTCTCTTTGGTTGTTGGTCTTCTTTTTTAGGATGAACACCTGACCAGAACAAAAAGAAATCCCAAGTCCTTCCCTCATGTTGCAACACTGTAGTGATGATCAGTTTAATGAGACCATGGTGAAAAAGTGACTGAGAAGTGTGATCATCATGTTGCTTTATCTTGCTTGATATTTTTTGCAGGCTTTTAAAGAAAAAGAAGGGCAGATTCATCTTAGAAACTCCTGCCATATGTTGAAGGAACCTGAGATGATATTTAAATACTAATGAATATCTTCCTTCACAGGTCACATAACTTTGAAGTACCCTTATGGGCTCAATCCACTCCTTCCTGAAATTTTGAATGAAGATACCCTTATTCCAGTCAGGAGTCACATTAGGCAACAAGTACCTTTGGGGTTCAAACTCGAAAGGTGATTTTTTAAACCAGTGCTCACCCTCATTGCTAATCTCAGTAGCTTCTGCTATTAATTCCACAGTCAACTTGAATTTCAAAGTATCCATCATAATCATATCATTTTTAAGTCCCTTAGCAAACTTGCAGGAGACCTGAGTATTGAAGCCATCGATCTTCTTGAAAAACTTCAACCAACCTGCCTGCTAAAAACGTTCTGCACAGTCAGGAAGCTTCTGAATCCAGGTTAGGTCTGTGGGCTCAGCCCTGTTGACCTTACCACTTTTGCCAGTTTTCCCCATATTCTTCTTTTCAGAAAATAGGAACAGTCTGACTTAAGGTTTCAAAAAATATTTTGTAAGCTGGTTTCTTATGCTTTGGGCTCCTTTGAAATTTGCTACACACTCCTGGACAGACCTTCAAGTTCAACGTTCTCTTCTCTCAACCATACAACTAGCTCTGTATAAGAAAGTCGATATGTTCTCCAAGCAAGTGATTTCACGAGTCATAACAATTTTCAACAATGTTTAAACCACTTAAATAAACCAACAAAACACCTTCTGTGTAAGAAATGAGCATAACAGATAAATCTGTGAGTCCTCTCAATGCTATTTCCTGTATATTCTGATTTTCAATGACATTAGGTCATGAGAAAAACCCATTCAATTAGTTCATTATAACCAATCTGCATCACTACCAGAGTTTTGAATGTATAGGAGAGCAAATGATAAACAATCTTCGTTCAAACTGTCATTAGAATTTCCCAGGCTGAATACTTTAAGTTTAAGACTACTTTGCTGCTCTGTTCATGCACATTCCTCATACTAGCTTCAGATAGCTATTTCTGTGGTGAAATGTTTATTTTATGATCTATTCTATCATCTCCAGCAACCAATTTCTCCAGATAATCGTGCAGCGAAAAAGACCCAAATTTTCCAGTTATAAGGGTTTGTATCGGAATACCTGTCAATTACTCATATGTCGTGGCTTAAAGCTTCATTTTGGGGTATCAATGGTCTCCTCTTATGAGAATAGGTGTCTTCATATCGTTTCTTTGACTACTAGTAAATGAATTCGGAAGCCCTAATTCTCGCTGGCGTTAAAAAAAACACTTGTCTTCTCTCCACAGCAACACAATCCTCCTTTTTAGCAGTTAACTCTCTTTCACGAACAATCCTCTCTTATAATAATGCGTGTAGAAAGAGAAATTTGACAGCTTAGACCGGGATTTGCTGGTTTTTTGTGCAACTGATTCCGCATACCATGCGATGATGAACCTGTTCTGCTTCGTGATTGATAACCAACTAAAATCATGCTTAAACTGTAACAAACACGTGTTAAAACACTCACACAAGGTGATTAGTCACTCCCATACTGCATCATGATTGAAATCAGTTCGAAAATTGAAAAAACAATAGGCTGCGATATTCCTATAGCGCGCCCTTTGTTAAAATTTTATCTAGCGCTACAAGAATAGCTACCATGCCAAAATTTAGCAGTTTTTCAACTTTCTGCTAATTTGTCGGAGGTTTTAAAAGTTACTTGATTTACGAAACGAGTCTAACTGCTCTCTCAACACATTAATGAATCAACCTTTGAAAATATGACTTTCTTTAACCCCCTTTAAAATATAAAAGATCACCAAAATCAAATAAAATCTAAAAAGAATGGGCTCAAAACTTATTCAATCACCCATAGAGTTTCTAAGGAGACTAAAACTAAAACTTAAAACCAAAAATTTAACTGAGGTAAATTGAAAGACAAACCAAAGCTTGAGAAAATAAATCAAAAATGGAGAAAAATTTACTGACCTAACATCTGGCTCCAGCTGCGGGATGAAGTCGTCCCTGTGAGGCTTCAAGAACCTGTAGACTAGTGCCTTCTGTCTTCAATCTATCTGCCTGCAAACTTCCATTGGGATATGGAGTCTTTATTTAATCTCATTCACACCGGTATATACAATGAAAAGTGACAATGATCCTCACTAACTGTAGAAATGCTTGAGGAATCGCCCATTGACAAGGCTGAGCAACTCCTCACCTTCAAGGGACTGCAAGATGAATGTATTATTTTCCAAAACTTTAGATATCAGAAAAGGGCCAAACCATAGATTATCAAATTTGCCATGCTTACCCTTCTGTTCCTTTCTTGCATCCCATCTTAAAACCAACTCACGTTCTGAAAAAATATGCTCTTTAATATTTCTGTCAAACCTGTTTTTCATTTTAGCTCTGTATAGCTGTGCTTCTTTGTCTACCTTCTCTCTATTTTGCTGTAACTCAATCATTTCGAAGATTCTCCTTTGCAAATAATTCGGTTCCTCTTGAGAATTCTGAAGGAACTTCATTACTGGGATTCCCAACTGAACTGGGAATACTGCTTCTGTTCCATACACTAGCTGAAAGGGAGAAGTACCAATGGCTTGCTTTACAGTAATCCTATCTGCCCACAATGCATATTTCAACATTGAATCCCAAGACCTTTTATTATGTTTCAGCAGCTTCTTGATGCATTGAATGATATTCTTGTTAGATGATTCAGCCTGACCATTTCCCTGAGGGTAATAGGGAGTTGAGTGTTTCAGAATAATACCATTTTTCTCACAGAAGGCCACCATTGCCTTGGATTTGAATGCTTTGGCATTATCAGTAATCAATCTTTGTGGACAGCCAAATCTGCTCAGAATATTATCTTCAATGAACTCCATAATCACCTTATCTGTAGCATTTCTTGTGGGAATAGCTTCCACCCATTTTGTAAAGAAATCTGTGGCAGTCAAAATCCAATGATGCTAGCCTGAAGATGCTGGATTTATTTCTCCAATAAAATCCAGACCCCACTGCTGAAAAGGGGCATTGACTGCAATAGGCTTCAAAGGTAAAGATAGCAATTTCTGTTTACCTGCAAATTTCTGACAGGGTATACAAGTTCTTACATATTGGTAAACATCTGAGAAGAGGGAAGGCCAATAGTAACCAGCTCTCAAAATTTTATAGGTTGTTGTTTTCCAGTATTTATGTCCTCCACAAGCTCCTTCATGAGATTCTGAAATTACTTCTTCTATTTCAGCCCGATCTAAACACCTTAACAAGATTCCTCCTGGGTCTTTCCAAAACAATTGATCTTCTATCAAACAGTATTTAGTAGCTTTCAATTTCAGAGACCTAGCAGCCTTCCTATCTAAGTGTTCTGGACATTGCAAAAATAACGAAAAATGAACAATATCAGCATACCAATTTGAAGATGAATAAGAGGCCATGATTCTTTCTTTCTCCAGGAATGCTTGCTTTTCTTCAGGTGCTGATTCTTCTGTCATAACATGTAATCCTAATGCTTGACAATTTGATTCAGCCAGCAGTTTGGCCAATCCTTGTCCTTTGACCAGCTTAGTAGGTCTGATTTCCACTTCATATTCCATAATTTTGGCAATCCACTTTCCCCTCTTTCCTTCACTATCAGGCTGTGTCAAAACGTCTTTCACTGCAGCGTTTGGAACAAATGAAATAACCTTGGAATGTAAAATATAAATTCTGAAAAATTTTAAAGCCTTCACCAGAGCATAAGCTTGTTTCTCCAAGATACTGTATTTCAGCTCTGAATCTCTAAGTGTTTTACTGAAAAAGGAAATTGGTTGCTCTAATCCTTCATTATTCTTCTGAAGTAGGACAGCAGCAATAGTATCCTCTGAAGCAAAAGAAAAAGTAAGGAATTCTTTGGCAAAATCAGGGCTTACCAAAACAGGTGCTTCTGTCAGAGCCACCTTGATTTTCTCAAAAGTTGCCTTTGCTTCAACAGTCCATCTGACTTCTTGGTCCTTTTTTAACATTACTGTGATTTGTTTAATGGTCTCAGCAAAATTAGGAATAAACCACCGCAGAAAGTTTATCTTGCCAATGAAAGATTGAACATCCTTTTTACTCCTGGGAAAGCTAATCTTCAGTATTGCTTTGACTCTCTCAGAGTCAATTCTAATACCATCAGCTGACACCAGGTGGCCAAGTAATTTACCTTCTTGCACAGCAAAATGTGATTTTTTGGGGTTCAGGGATAAACCAAATTTTCTGCATTTTATGAAGGTTTGCTCCAAATGCTTCAAGTGTTCATCATCAGACTTTGAGAAGACAGTAATATCATCCAGATAGATAACCACAAACTTATCTTTCTTACCCACGAATGCAATATCCATGGCTCTCTGAAAGGTTGCTCCAGCATTCATCAAACCAAAAGGCATCTTGTCATACATAAATGTCCCCCAGGGGGTTGTAAAAGCTGTCTTTTCTTTGTCATCAAGGTGCATGGCGATCTGATTGTACCCTGAGAAACCATCTAGCATAGAAATCCTTTGAGCTCCAACTACCTGCTGCAAAACCTGTTCAATCTTGGGGAGAGGATAATTGTCTTTTAATGATGATCGATTCAAATTTCTGAAGTCAACACATAATCGAATTTCCCCATTCTTCTTTCTAACAGGAACCAAATTAGCCACCCAAGAAGAATACCTAAGAGGCACTATTATCTTTGCATCCAACAACTTCTTTAGTTCTTTTTCAATTACAGGGAACAAAGCTGGATTGATTCTTCTTAGTTTCTGCCTGAAAGGTTTGACATTAGGTTTCAAAGGAACCTTGTGCTGAATAACTACTGTATCATAAGTTTTTAGTTCCTTATAAGACCAGGCAAATGCATCTATATATTTTTTCAACAGCTTAATATATCTACTTCTTTGCTCCACTGTTAATAATTTAGAAAGTTTTACCATTCTTGGATGTTATGCTGAACGAATATTGTAGTCTTCTACATTGTCTTCTGAAGATTGAATTACTGGCTTTGAAGGTGTATCGTCTTTGGTGAATATTCTTTCCAAAGGTACTAGACCTTTCGGAATGAAGTTGCTTTTTAACTCAATGATTTTATGCCCTGCTATATCTTCTGCAGCAAACTCATCTAACTGTTCATCTCTTTCATCTTCTTCCTGATCAATTTGAATATTTGAAAACTCATTTACAAGCTCAAGAAAATTTTTTATTTCAATGTCATCTTCAAAAACCCTCCAGTGCTTTATATTGTCAGGAATACAAGGTCTATACCTCACTTCTATAGGATACTTTAGCTGAGTAATTTTAGGGATTCTAAAATATGTGGCAGCCAGGGCTAAAGAATCTGCAGTCTCGTTATGATTCCTGGGAATATGAGTGATATTAAATGCTATAAAATAGTTTTCAAGCATATCCCATACCTCATTTCGATATACTTTCAGCAAACCCTGCTTTACTTGATATTTGTTCTTCACCTGTTGAACAACTAATTCGGAGTCGCCAAATGCAGAAATTTGCTGAATTCCCAAATCTTTAGCAGCTTTCAATCCCAATAGCAAAGCCTCATACTCAGCAGTGTTGTTAGTGGTAACAAACTCCAATTTATACATGAGTTTCACTGTTTCACCGCCAGGGGAAATAAGTAAAACTCCAGCTCCAGCACCCTCTCTGCATGAAGATCCATCAAAATATAACTGCCACACTGCATCTTTTTCCTCTATGCTATGTTTTATTGGCTGATCTTTTTCCACTTGTAATAGACCAGCAGAATTATCTTCTTCACTAAACTGTAATATGCATGAACCAAGGTCTTTATCCACAGAGTACATTGGGTGATTGCTAGGGTTTTTATCATCTGTGACTATGTAAGCAAGTTGTAGCTCTCTGTAAAGTCTTCTATTTTCTCCACCAAAAATAGGAATGGTGGCATAAGAGAGGTCCATCTGTAAGGTTCCTCCAACCTTCTTTGCCCAGGATCTTTAAAGAAGCAAGCCAATCTTTGGGGTGATATCAGCCACTACAACATCCATTATAACACTCTTCATTGGCAACTGAGCAAGGCTGACAACCATATCTTTAATCACTCCTAGACACTTGACAGCTCGGGAATCAAAAGCATATAAGTCATGATAAGGTTTGGTAATACTGAGACCTAGGTCTTCCATCACAGCTTTAGGCATTAGATTATGGGATGCTCCAGAATCTAATAGACAATTATGGATCATCTGATCATGGACAGTTAAGGTAACATAGAATGGAGGAGAAGCACCAGCTTCATTTTCTGTTTTCTCAGCTAAGGCAGATCCAATGAATATCTTAGGACTTTCTTCTTGCAAATTAATAGTATCTGAAACAGGCTGGATACTAGCATAATTTATAACTTTTAAGACTGTTTGTTTATATGATGGATTTTTGATAAGCTCAGAAAATGGCACAGGAATTTTCAGTTTACCTAACTCATTTTCCAAATTGAAATTTTGAACTGACTTATTTACCTCCTCAATTTCTACATTCTTCTTTGTTTTTTCTGCAGGTTGCTTCTTTTCTGTTACAGGATCAGCAACTGGTTTATCAGGAATAACTGGAGCAGGAACAGCAGCTTTCTTCTTAGGAGCTTGGACTACCTCTCTCGGGCCAGATCTGAGATTAATAGTCTTCTTAATTCCATTCTGATTAGCAGCAGCATTTACAGCAGTTTTTTCAAATTCCAAGTCATCTTCAACTTCATACAAATCTGCATCATAGTACTCAGCATTTAGAAAATCTTCTTCTGTTACAAAACCTTCAGATAAACCATCTCCAAAATGGTTCACACCCTGATCTGTTTCAGTTTTTTCAAACAATAACTGTTGATCAATTTCTTCTTCATCCACCAAATTATTTTGAAAAGGTGGAGGTACTTTTTGATCCTCATTCTCCCTCCTTTCTCGCTGAATATCATTATTTTTGCGCTCTCTTGGCATGAATCTAGGAGCAAATTGTCTCCTGAACTGATTTTGATTATTTGGATTTCGATCAGCTTTTGGGGCAGGTTTAGCAGAATTCTTTTCAAGTTCTAGTTTGTTCAACTTGGCAGTGAGAATCTTTACAAGCTTAGCCATTTCATCTATTTTAGCTTCAGCAGACTGAGGTGCAGCACTTGTGGAAACAGCTTCCTTCTTTCCCTTTCTTTCATACTGCTGCTGAGGTGTTTCTTTCTTGAGTCTGTTGGAAGCCAGCAAATTGGACTCTACCTCCAATGCTGCCTCTTGCATGTTCAGCAGGGTGATAGGTCTTCTTTCTCTAAGGAATAAAGAGAATTCATGATCAAAAGCATTTGCATAGGTCAACTTAGCTGATGTTTCAGTGGGTTTGATTTCTGCAGGAATCCTACTGTACATCTTGTTAAATCTTTTGGAAAAGTCAGAAATAGTCTCATCCTTCTTTCTTCTCAAAGCTCCAAACTCAGTTATGTAATAAGTGTGATCCTTGGTGTCTCCCCACTGTCTCAGAAAAATATCTTTGAGTTCTTCAATTATGGTGATTGAATTAGCAGGCAGTTCTCTGAACCATTTTCTCACATCCCCATCAAGACTTTGTACAAATACCCTCATCCATACATCTTTAATTTCAATGTTCTGATTGTCTGCATAACTCTCGAAAGCCTCCCAATGTTCTTCTGCAGTTGTTTCACCTTGTCCATTAAATCGGGGCATATACTTTTGATAATCATGTGTAGGAAAGGCATGTAAAGGCTGGGGTAATACTAATGGTGCATACCTAGCTGCTACCATTCTGTCCATCATATCCATAGGTGTATTTTGGGATGCCATTGTGGACTGAGGTTTAGACTGGGAAAATGTGGAAACTTGGATGGAACTTTTTTGAAAAAGATTCCTTCCTACTTTCAGCTGAAAGATTGGTATTTTATAAGGGGAAGAGGTTTTAGCTTTCAGAAAACTTTGAGGATTAGTAAAAACCTGGAAAGTTCTCTCAGGGATGGTAGGTTTTACACAAGGTGAAGTTTCAGCTGAATGTAATGAAACACCCAACTGGTCAGGGTCACAAGAGGCTGGTAAAGATTGAGACCTTCTGAGCTTTCTTGCTATTTTTATGATCTCTTCAGGGTCTGTCACACCCAGCTGTAATGGAGAAGTAGGTCTGCTCCTTCTTCCAATTCTGTTAGAAGCCACTCTGACAACTTTCTGGTGAAAATAGCCTTCAAAAAATGCGGGTTCAAGTCCACCTCTTAAACCAGGAAAATGATGAGTATCCCAGGGAAGATATGCTTCAGCTTCGTCCCCGGCAATGGCGCCAAAGATGTTTGTGCCAGAAATTGTTACTAAGGCTAGGGTAACAAGCCAACACAATCTCAAGAGTAAAACTCAAATCAAACTAGGGTTTAGGGTTTTGTTTTATATGTTTTTGGTCATAAACTTCAAGAGCATATAGGGAATACATTCAGCAGATAAGCAACAACTAAATGATACACATATATCGATAAAGATGCATATATATCACAAGAAATCCAACAAAAGACTGTACTGAAGTTCACACATAAAGGACAAGCACCACTAGAAAATACACATCAACCAGCAATGAATTTGTCATTCATGAAACTAAATAAGTTCAAACATGAAGCCAACACAGACCAAATGAAGGGGAAAGAGTCATATATTCATAATTTCATCAGTAAATGTATATAAGAGTTACAGTACCTATCACTGAATAAGTCTGAAAGTACAAGCAGCTAGCAGACCTCCTGATGCTCCCAAAAAATCAGAACCCCCACAATGTTTTTCTTCCCTTTCTAAATAGTTTTCTTCCCAAAAATAGTTAGGTCTTTCCTCCTAACTCTCCATCGAATCACTAGGTTAGGTAAAGTAAAATTTACACTTTTTACAAAATTACAAGTCTGCTAAAAATAGCAAATTCTTTAACTAAAACAAAATTCTTATCTTAAATAACCCCTAACTAATAATTGCCTCATATCTCCTTCGCTGCCTCCACAAGAAGAGATATACCATCTGGACTTGAGGACCTTTTCTTTATTCTTTTATGCTTCTTCTCCAGATCAGCTATCTTTTTCTGAAGGTGTTCATTTTCCTGTTGTAAAGTTTCAAATGTCTTTTCCAGCTCTGAACAGTGCCTGTCAGAAGCCCTTTTCCTTCTAAGTGCTTCCTTTGCATCAACCACTAGTTCCTGAAAATTGTCATGAACATCCTGGAGGTCTTCTCTTAATCTTCTATTGGCCATCATCAAACCATCGTTGACCTCCTGCATATAATTCATTTGGTGCTTATATTGTTTGACAGTCTTCTGTAAATTTTTCCTATCAGAATTAGCCATTTTCTCTATTGCAGAATCTTGCTCTTCATTAGGTTTCCAAGGAATGTCAAACTTCCTAAAGATTTTTGCTTCTTCTGTCAATAGTTTCTCAGAAGTGTCTTCAATGATGAGCTTTGGGTTTTCTTCATCTGCTGCTTTCACTGAATTAATCTCCTCTTTTTTACATGGCTGCAATTTATCTATCTTTGATTTGTCATCATCCATGGACCCTTCATCTAAGATAGTCACCTTATCTGTGTTCAATTTAGGATTTAACAAATTTTTCATGTTTAACCTCAGCTTATTTTTCGACCTAGTTTTAGGTCTCCAGAATGTAGCTGCCTCTCCCATCATCTTCAGTTCTCTCCCTTGGTACTGAACAGAAGCTAATTCCACTACTTCCAGCTTATTTATTTTCTTGTTAGGCCTCATGGTTTTGCCATCTAAAACTTTAATTTCAGTTTTGACTTTAATCTTAGAAATACGCTGTTCTTCTTCTAACATGTATCCTTCATCATCCGAAAGGATTGTGATGGGGCTTCTTGGCTGAATGTGGATCTCTTCTTTAGCTACAGGAACCATTTTAATGTCAACTTTCCTTTCCTCCTGAGGATCTGCTACAGGTGATGGATTCTTTTCAGGCAGTTCCTTTTTGTCTTCAAATAGTGTGAACTTGTTTTTAGTGTAATCTGGAATTACTTGGAGCTGACTGTCATCCTGTCTCTGTTCTGCTACCTGTTTTGTCACCTTCTTGGCTTTAATATCATCTTTACTTGTAGATTTGACTGAGTGGCCTAACTTTTTCATAATTACCTTCCCCTTGTCAGTCTGTCTCTTTGGTTGTTGGTCTTCTTTTTTAGGATGAACACCTGACCAGAACAAAAAGAAATCCCAAGTCCTTCCCTCATGTTGCAACACTGTAGTGATGATAAGTTTAATGAGACCATGGTGAAAAAGTGAATGAGAAGTGTGATCATCATGTTGCCTTATCTTGCTTGACATTTTCTGCAGGCTTTTAAAGAAAAGGAAGGGCAGATTCATCTTAGAAACTCCTGCCATATGTTGAAGGAACCTGAGATGATATTTAAATACCAATGAATATCTTCCTTCACAGGTCACATAACTTTGAAGTATCCTTATGGGCTCAATCCACTCCTTCCTGAAATTTTGAATGAAGATACCCTTATTCCAGTCAGGAGTCACATTAGGCAACAAGTACCTTTGGGGTTCAAACTCGAAAGGTGATTTTTTAAACCAGTGCTCACCCTCATTGCTAATCTCAGTAGCTTCTGCTATTAATTCCACAGTCAACTTGAATTTCAAAGTATCCATCATAATCATATCATTTTTAAGTCCCTTAGCAAACTTGCAGGAGACCTGAGTATTGAAGCCATCGATCTTCTTGAAAAACTTCAACCAACCTGCCTGCTAAAAAAGTTCTGCACAGTCAGGAAGCTTCTGAATCCAGGTTAGGTCTGTGGGCTCATCCCTGTTGACCTTACCACTTTTGCCACTTTTCCCCATATTCTTCTTTTCAGAAAACAGGAACAGTCTGACTTTAGGTTTCAAAAATATTTTGTAAGCTGGTTTCTTATGCTTTGGGCTCCTTTGAAATTTGCTACACACTCCTGGACAGACCTTCAAGTTCAACGTTCTCTTCTCTCAACCATACAACTAGGTCTGTATAAGAAAGTTGATATGTTCTTCAAGCAAGTGATTTCACGAGTCATAACAATTTTCAACAATGTTTAAACCACTTAAATAAACCAACAAAACACCTTATGTGTAAGAAATGAGCATAACAGATAAATCTGTGAGTCCTCTCAATGCTATTTCCTGTATATTCTGATTTTCAATGACATTAGGTCATGAGAAAAACCCATTCAATTAGTTCATTATAACCAATTTGCATCACTACCAGAGTTTTGAATGTATAGGAGAGCAAATGATAAACAATCTTCGTTCAAACTGTCATTAGAATTTCCCAGGCTGAATACTTTAAGTTTAAGACTACTTTGCTGCTCTGTTCATGCACATTCCTCATACTAGCTTCAGATAGCTATTTCTGTGGTGAAATGTTTATTTTATGATCTATTCTATCATCTCCAGCAACCAATTTCTCCAGATAATCGTGCAGCGAAAAAGACCCAAATTTTCCAGTTATAAGGGTTTGTATCGGAATACCTGTCAATTACTCATCTATCGTGGCTTAAAGCTTCGTTTTGGGGTATCAATGGTCTCCTCTTATGAGAATAGGTGTCTTCATATCATTTCTTTGACTGCTAGTAAATGAATTCGGAAGCCCTAATTCTCACTGGCATTAAAACAACACTTGTCTTCTCTCCACAGCAACACAATCCTCCTTTTTAGTAGTTAACTCTCTTTCACGAACACTCCTCTCTTATAATAATGAGTGTAGAAAGAGAAATTTGACAGCTTAGACCGGGATTTGCTGGTTTTTTGTGCAACTGATTCCGCATACCATGCGATGATGAGCCTGTTCTGCTTCGTGATTGATAACCAACTAAAATCATGCTTAAACTGCAGCAAACACATGTTAAAACACTCACACAAGGCGATTAGTCACTCCCATACTGCATCATGATTGAAATCAGTTCGAAAATTGAAAAAACAACAGGCTGCGATATTCCTGTAGCGCGCCCTTTGTTAAAATTTTATCTAGCGCTACAAGAATAGCTACCATGCCAAAATTTAGCAGTTTTTCAACTTTCTGCTAATTTGTCGGAGGTTTTAAAAGTTACTTGATTTAAGAAACGAGTCTAACTGCTCTCTCAACACATTAATGAATCAACCTTTGAAAATATGACTTTCTTTAACCCCCTTTAAAATATAAAAGATCACCAAAATCAAATAAAATCTAAAAAGAATGGGCTCAAAACTTATTCAATCACCCATAGAGTTTCTAAGGAGACTAAAACTAAAACTTAAAACCAAAAATTTAACTGAGGTAAATTGAAAGACAAACCAAAGCTTGAGAAAATAAATCAAAAATGGAGAAAATTTTACTGACTTAACACATAGAAAAGTACTTTCGTTTCTAAGTCAATTCCCATTATCTCACTCGGTTAAGGTGTGGTTCTCATCAGCACGGCGTCCCGAGTTCAATTCTCCTTAGAGGTGACTTAGTTGGGAGGCAACACCCCAGAAATCGGTCAAGTTGAGGTTGGTGCAATCCAGGATGGGTGCAATCCTTGTGTTATTTTGATGGCTTAGATGCCCCTCGGTCATGGTTTCTCAGACCACAGACCTCTCCTGGGTGTGTGCAATAAGATGAGAGTCACTTTAGATGCAATCCTAGTTTTTCAAAACTAGTTTCTGATACATAAAAACATAACGCATTTCTGATACTTAGCACTTGGTATGGTAAAACCTGAGCCTGACATGTCATTAGACATGTAGGTTAGGTAACCATAATGCATATGTGTTATAGAACTACAAAACGCGTACACATTATGTAGTTACAAAATGCGTACGCATTTTGTAAATCTAAAATCAATTTAAAAACACAGTCCCTGCCACCCCCGACCACCTACGGCGTTTTTCACAAATCAGAAACATGAAATTGAGCTTGGACGAGGATGGTTTGTGTGCCCTGGAGTATCCGAGGAGCTCGATTTAGTTGGAGGGAAGGAAAATTCACCGGTGGATTGTCATCTAATCAGGTAATTCATTCAACCATACCATTTTTTTGTCATTTCTTAACCTAAATTACCATATTTTTATAGTTTAAAACAACCTAGTTTTGTAATATTTATAAAATTGGAAATAACGCAATCTCTAATTAAATTCAGATCTCCCTCAACCAAGATGAGTGAATAATTACAATGAATTCATTTCCAAAAACTCAAAAATTCCTAATCCAACCAAAAATCGAAAAAAATAGAACTCCTCCCTTTCTATAATGTATCCATCCACATGAAACCCAAATTTCCAACCCTCAAAGGCCATTTCCCATGATACTAATTAAATATTTTTCCTTAGAAATGGCCATAACAAGATGAAATGCATGCACAAGCGTGAATAGAAAAAAAGCATAAAAAATTAGTAACTTGGTTTCTCAAAATTTCATCACAATCATTTGTCCATGAACATAATCAAAATTTCATCACAAGTGTATGTAGCTATACATTGTCTCTTAGTTAAGCACCCTTAACTAAATGCCAAAACACATTAACAAAGTGCCTCTCGGGCCTACCCTATCCACACCCTCGATCAATCTACTCAACGCTCAGGGACCGTACATTCAACTCAAAGACTTCATATAGAAAAGCACTATGTTTTTTATTTAATTTTTTGAACTTGCCATACAATGTAGAGATTGATTTTGTAGAGATAACTTGTCTTTGTTTTGCTCCAAGGAATTGTCACTTTTGGTTGGTTTCCATGTTTTTAGAACAATGGAAATGGTGAACACCCATGAACTACATAGAGTGTGTCGTGAGAGTGTTCCCAACCATGATCGAGTTAATTTTCACCCCTTTTCTTGCCTCACATAGTCCCTCCAACAATCCTAATCTACACTCAGAAAGACCTGCAGCCCTGACCTAGTAACTACTCCTAGAAACCTATCCTAAAACCCTTCTAACATTCTTACCTATCTCGGACCTTCTTCCCTTCGATGTTGTCCTAACCCTACATCTATCCTAAACTTTCATCCCTTTTAAAGACTGTGTTTAAGACATGGTTCTGAGTTTTACCACCTGACATGCCCCCGGGCATGTTACCTTAACCATATTTCTAAGCCTAACAACTCATATCCTATTCTTACTTAAATTCATTAACTGAATGTAGTCACAGTCTTAGGACTATGACATTTAAATTTAGTTGTTTTATCTCAACTTAATCTTCATCCTCCTAATCAACCATCTTGTCATATCAATCACATATCATAATATTTGGATCAAATTAATAAATATGCATGTGATCATTCTGAGATAACACTGTCATATTTCACTTGTGATATCTTATTAAGTTGACATTGTTGTTATTGTCATTCTAGTCACAATCTCTAGTTGATTATTCAACATCTTAATCATTTATAGTCATCTCAAGTACATATGTAATCATATTGGCAAGACAAACTCATACATATCCATTTCATTCCATGCCACTTTATCCTCCCCTCCAGCCACAAGGTGTAATATGTTGAAATCAATAAATTTAATGTTAGCTTATGAAGTTGATGGAAATATTGTTTTCTGCAAGGGCCGTAAAGGCCAAAACATGACAAAATAACACTCCTAAATTCTAAGAAGTTTAAACCCAAGTATGCATGGAAAAGTCACCAATGAGGGTTAAGAAGTGCCTTAACTTCTAGAAAGAAGTTGAACGAAACTTACTTTTTAATTGTTAAATGTTTAATTTTAAGTTTTAAATGTATGTAAGTGACTGCCATTAAATTGCTTATTTGAGTTTGATTTAATACATTTTCAATTTTGAAGAGATGTTATTATATACCATGTATATGTTTCTAATGATTTTCGTATTGATGTTTTTATTGCAGATGCGGCTATGGACACAAATGCCGAGATACTGATTGAGCTTGCCCACTTGAGGGGCATTAGTGCAGCTTTTAGTGGTGGTGACAGGATTCGCCGCTTGCTTGCATCAACCTTGGATGCAATTGTTGACACCATTTCACAGTCTAGAAATGTACTATATGATATTACATCATATAGAGAAAGAAAAAGACAACAATATGCTGATGAGCTAGACTACAATGCAATAAAAAAGTTGAAAATATCCAAAGAGCTCATATTTGCATTGTTTAGGGACCCTCGGTCGGGGGAAATCCCAAATGCAAATAGGCCTCATATCTCCATTGAGTGGTACACGTTTCAACCATTTGTTGATAACTAGATGGACAGATGGTATATGGTTTTTGATATGCCACCACATATCAACAAAGAAATTCCCTTGTATTTCCTTCAAAAGATGTACGCAGAGTTCGTGTTACATAAACACGTAAACTATTTTGATATCTTGCAGTTTCAGGGGATCGGTGGAGGGATGCCCCAAAACCTACCCAATGCGAGGATTCAAGACTAGGATCGCCCTATCCATGCACCTCGCAGGAAGTTGCTTGGGCCAGATGTCCCACCTACACATCGTGTTATTCCACAGTCACGTGATGCATTTTTTATTTTGGCACGGGCGGTTGTTTGCCATGACACTATGGTTCAGCATATGGGTGAGGAAGGGACATCTGTCCCTGGTGTGGTACAAACACCAGGTCGTCACCATGTAGGACCATCATCAGGACCATCATCTAGTGTAGGACCATCCACTAGTGCAGGACCATCGGCACATCCCCAGCCTAGTATTGAGCCTCACGAGTGCACATCGTTTGGTTGTCCTTGCTATGGTATTGCCTTAGATGTTGCTTTCAGTGGGTTTTTTTTGAGGTATGTAGATGGTTAATTGTAATAAATTCTTCATTTATTTTCGTCTTTGTACACATATATATAGTTTGAGCTAATATATTAATTTTGTGAACTTGCAGTTGATTCTTTATGCCGGCAGTGACGCCCCAGAGTCAGATGTTCCAGACTCTACAGGGGGGCATGATGCTACCCATTTGGCAGGCCCATCTTATATAGCACCCATTGTCGTATCTCACACCGAGGTAAACATTTTAAAATTTCAGTTTTTAATACTTGTTAATTTGTTAATTTCCACATACTTTACATTTTAGTTCACTAATTCTATCTACAGTCTAATATTTACAATTATTAAACTTGCAGATGGCAGATTCTTCACTAGAGCAAGCTAATGTGGAGGTAGCACCCATGGTCGTACCGTCCGAGGAAACATCTGGGCTCTAGCTAAACAATTAAAAATGTCATTTTTTAAATACATGTTGGTTTGTTGAATCATCCATGTTTATCTACATGAACACTTGCTGACTGTAGGCACCATACGAGACATCTGGACCATTGCCTGTATTTTTATCTCCTGCTAGGCCATTCGTGAACAAGGGTCGTGTGTATGTGAGGTGGCCTACTCGTAGGAAGACACCAACTACCCACGACCATGGAATTACTCATACCATGGTAATGTATAACCTTCGATGATATTTGTTGTTTAACTTGAAATCTAGTGCATAAATAATTTTTGTTAATGTTTGAATTGCATGTTTACTGCGTCAGGAACCCGAGTTGTCTACTCAAAACCTCGCATCGATGGTTGATGCAGTAGTCAGTGCTGCATCTACAATGGCAACTGATCACACACATGTATGTAACTATTTCAACATGATCTTTACATAGTTTATTATTGTTGTCTATTGTTTATTCATGCATGTCTAACTATTTCAACATTTTGTGATTGTAGCCACCACCAGCAGGAGCATTTCCTGGACCCCCTGCTTTGACCATCCTGGATGTTCAACCAATGGCTCCATCTGCTACACAAACAACGCAATCCCCTTTGTCAGTTGAGGTGAGATGTCCTTCAGTGACCAAGTGTTTCATGCACTTTCCATGCACAAGTTGATAATTGTTGAGCTAATGTATTAGTACATAGTTAGTTGAATTTAACAATTGATATTTAATTTGCAGGATCTAGAGACGCACACTAATCCTAGAGATGTGCCTAGAGGATCAACGTCGGGAAAGAACAAGAGGAAGCTTGAGTTTTGATTTGTCTTATGGGATATATGTACATTTGGATACATGTACAGGTGGCTTGGATGGTTTTGGACACATGTGCTTTTGGATACTTTTGGATGTATATGTACTTTTCAATGCATTCACTTTTGGAGACATGTACATTGACTTCATTGTGCATGTACTTTTCGAGACATGTACATTGACTTCATTGGATACATGTACTTTTGGATACTTTCGTATATATATGTACTTTTGGATACATGTACTTTTGGAGACATGTACATTGACATTTCACTTATAAATGAATGATATATTTCACTTTGTATTTGTTCTTCGGTTTCCATGTGTTCTTGTGTCAATCTAATGTGTTGATTTGTGTGGATTATCTATTACTCATGAATGCGCTATGTCAAAAGAACAAACTATTATATTTAAAGGTTTCAACGAAATCACTACATGCGTGCACTAATTGGTATCTAATTAAAATTTGTGATTTTGGATGATCATTACAAGTTAAGTCAAAGTTCTTGCTCGTGTAATTTAATCAAACTAAGTGCAATACAATGTTTTTCAAGGTTTCAACGAACTCACTCATGCACACTAATTGGATAGGTCTAATTAAAATTTGTGATTTTGGATGATTAAATTACAAGTTAAGTCAATGTTCAAGTGTAATTTAATAAAACTAAGTGCAATACATGCTACACATTTAATCAACACCCAATATTTGATTGTACAATTAGATTCAACACTACATATGAGTAACTACATACAAGTGCTCAAAGCAACATTGGTGAAAGGAACAAATGTTACATCGAGATTCGAGAAATAAAGTGCCTTCTATTGTTGGTTGGGAAGGATATGCTTGGATATTCTTATAGCTTAGAGGTCATCTTCATGTAGATAAGTACTCTTGTTTTCATGTGTCATTAAGGTTTTTTCATGTGGTAAAACCCTTTAGGGTTAGGGTTTGTTCATGGTTTCATTGTACTTGATTTCTAAAAATATAATTATTCTAAGAAAGGTTGCTAGGTTTTCTTCCCCATCAGGGTTTCCCAGGATAAAATGTTGTGTCTCTTGTGCATTGTTATTCTTAACTAGATCATACATGTTAAATTCTTTATGTAAATGTTTTATGGTTAAATTTATGCATTGAACTAATGGTTATAATTGGTATAAAGCATTTATCTAGATCAAGTATAAAAAATTTAACATGGTATAAGAGGTGAGATGTCAAGAAGGAAATTATACAAGCCTTAAAAACATAAACCCTAGGAGGACTGAAAGTCACCAAGTGTCCCGGACGGAAAGTCACCAAGTCTCCCTGAATGACATTTTCATGCGACTTGTAGCTCGACATAGCTCGAAAAACTGAGGTCAGATCGACGAACCGTCAACTCCATTGGTCTCCTAGCGTGCAATTACCTCTAGGGGGCCTCTCCCTCGTCTTCTCATGGCTCAGTCGCTTCATTGTGCATTCATTTCGTAAACTAGGGTTTTGCTCAGTTTCATTGCATGCAATCTCGCATTGGTGGGTCAACTCTACAAAACCCTCCCCCGAGCCAGTGTTGGAAGTGTTCCCATGTCGACATTGCCCATACACACTTGCAGGAGCCCATGACACGCAATCTTGCTGCTCTGTTTGCTTTTTGGCTCCCGGACTGAAAGTCACCAAGTGTCCCTGAACAACATTTTCATGCGACTTACAACTCGATATAACTTGGAAACCGCAGGTCGGATCGATGAACCATCAAATCCGTTGGTCTCTTGGCATGCGATTACCTCTAGGGGGGCCTCTCCCTCATCTTCTCATGGCCCAATGGCTTCATTGTGCATTCATTTTCTAAACTAGGGTTTTGCTCAGTTTCATTGCATGCAATCTCGCATTGGTGGGTCAAATCTGCAAAACCCTCCCCCGAGCCAGTGTTGGTAGTGTTCCGACATTGGCATTTCCCACAGACACTTGCAGGAGCCAATGACATGCAATCTTGCTGCTCCGTTTGCTTTTTGCCTCCCAGACCGAAAGTCACCAAGTGTCCCTGAATGACATTTTTATGTGACTTGCAACTCGACATAACTCGAAAACCAGAGGTTAGATCGATGAACCACCGACTACGTTGGTCTCCTAGCGTGCGATTACCTCTAGGGGGCCCTCTCCCTCATCTTACATGGCCCAATGGCTTCATTGTGCATTCATTTCTTAAACTAGGCTTTTGCTCAGTTTCATTGCATTCAATCTCGCATTGGTGGGTCAAATCTGCAAAACCCTCCCTCGAGCCAGTGTTGGCAGTGTTCCCATGTTGGCATTGCCCACACACACTTGTAGAATCCAACGGCACGCAATCTTGCTATTTCGTTTGCTTTTTTTCTCCTGGACCGAAAGTCACTAAGTGTCCATGAAAGACATTTTCATGCGACTTGCAACTCGACATGTCTCAGAAACCGGAGGTCGTATCGACGAACCATCAACTCTGTTGGTCTCCTGGTGTGCGATTACCTCTAGGGTCCCCTCTCCCTAATCTTCTCATGGCCCAGTGGATTCATTGTGCATTCATTTCGTAAACTAGGGTTTTGCTCAGTTTCATTGCATGCAATCTCGCATTGGTGGGTCAACTCTGCAAAACCCTCCACCGAGCCATTGTTGGCAGTGTTCCCATGTCGGCATTTCCCACACACACTTGCAGGAGCCAACGACACGCAATCTTGCTGCTCCATTTTATTTTTGGCTCCTGAACCGAAAGTCACCAAGTGTCGCTGAACGACATTTTCATGCAACTTGCAACTCGACATAACTCGGAAACCGGAAGCTAGATCGATGAACCATTGACTCCATTGGTCTCCTGGCATACGATTACCTCTAGGGGGCCCTCTCCCTCATCTTCTCATGGCCCAATCGCTTCATTGTGCATTCATTTCGTAAACTAGGATTTTGCTCAGTTTCATTGCATGCAATCTTGCATTGGTGGGTCAACTCTGCAAAACCCTCCACCGAGCTAGTGTTGGCAGTCTTCCCACATTGGCATTGCCCACACACACTTGCAGGAGACAACAACACACAATATTGCTGCTCCATTTTCTTTTTGGCTCCCAGATCGTCTCTCCGTTCATGCATAGGTTTTCCATAGAATGCCTAATCGATAAAGGGAATGTCACCTTCTCGAAGGAGAGAAGATCCACCAATGAAATCAATCAGGAAATTTCTATTTGGAGATTCAAAGCCTCTAGATTGTTTCAGCCATTTGCCTTCCGATATACTATGTATAAAAGCATCCAGCATCTTCCACTTTTTTTTCAAATATTGGATCCAATGCAGCAAAAGAAATGCATTCTCCTTTGTCAAAGCATGGGAAACAACAAAAAGATTGGCATTCAGAGGAAATAGCTCTGGAATATCTACTACATCAAGGTGTCTTCGAAAGAATGAAACTAAATCATTAACTGAATACCTCAAAGCTCCTGCACAAGATGGTAGTGTAAGGTAACCTTCAGAAAGGGTTGAAAAGCCCATGGTAGTCCAGGGATTCCTTCCCATTAAATTGGCCCAATTACTCGTGGATGCAGGTTGCAGAAACTTTAGAGAGGCTTGTACCCTAATGATTTTCCCACCTTCATCTACTAGGGGAATATTTTTTGAAAAGACTATTAAGCCTTTCGGGTTATGGAAGCATTTGATACACTAGCCAAATCTATGTTGTTAGAAGAACTGACATATTTCAACAAAGGAGCGTTTTGCAGGTGACTTGAAAATACCTTCCAATTTTCAGCAATAAAACAAAGAAGTTCAACGTACAGATTTTCAGGCAAGCTTGTCAACCAATCAGACAACCGAATACAGGGCGACAACCAATCAGGTAAGATTGATCTAGTTCTAAAAACACGCACCGGTTCTGAAAAAAAAGTAAGAAGTTTAGGTATAACTCTTACCTGCAACAGATTATCCAGTGACCATAATTCATGTCAGACTCAGTGGCAGGTGCAGACTGAGAGAACCTAACATAAACTCCAAGAGAAAAAGTTGAAGAGGGGGAACTCACTCGTATTTTCATATGGAAATTTTTCTCTGAACTTGAATGTCATCTCTAACTTGTGTTAGCTGTGGATAACGAAGAATATGAAAGGGAAGGTACCTATAGACCCAAGTTTTCGATGATAGAGGTGAATTACCACTTAGCAGAGCACGAAATGGTGAACAAAAGGCTAATGGAACACAACGAAGGATTCCCTGGTTCCACTTGTTATTGAAAATTATACTTTCTCTTGACTAAACCAGTAAAAAATCTATCTGTATTATAAATAGAAATCCTGCTACAATTTTCGTCGGAAGAAAAACATAGATACCTACAACTGCCATATTTCCTTTTGTAAGCCACTCGTTCATTGGAAAAGCTAATGCAATAGCCCATAGCCCATAAATCCTGTTAAGATCGATATGTTCCAACTCACAAACTAAGAGCTTATTTATCTTAGATATAAACAAAAGAGCTTCAGGATGAATACTAGAGAGCTGTGGCTTTACAACTTCAACCTTCTCAGGACGTAGGGGTATAAAACGAGCCATAGAATGAGGACCATGGCTCGGATCGACGAACCATAAACTCCATTGGATCTAGGGCACCGGGATAGTGATAGGGGTGCCCCTCTCCTCCGGCCCCATGGGCCAGGTGTCATCTTGTGGGTCCTTTTTGGAAACTAGGGTTTTGCTCAGTAAGGGAGTGTGCAATTTTTGCACACGAGGGTCAACTTTGCAAAATCATCCTTTGGGAACTTATGGCTTGTGTCCCCAGCTGGAACCTTCCTAGACACACTTGCAAGACTCCGTGGAACCCAGTTTTTTTGCACAGTTGGAATTCTATGCCCCCGGTAGGTATCCAACAGGTGTCCCTGAAGGCCTTTTGGGTGCGAGATGGAACAAGCCATAGAATGACGACCGTGGCTTGGATTGATGAAACGTCGAATTCATTGGATTCAGGGCATTGGGATAGTGCTAGGGGTGCCCCTCTCCTCTGGTCCCATGGCCCAGGTGTAATCTTGTAGGTACATTTTGGAAACTAGGGTTTTGCTCAGTAAGGGAGTGCGCAATTTTTGCACATGGGGGTCAACTTTGCAAAATCATCCTCTGGGCACTTATGGCTTGCGTTCCCAACCGGAACCTTCCTCGACACACTTGCAGGACTCCCTGGAACTTGGTTTTGTTGCACAGTTGGAATTCTATGCCTCCGGTAGGTATCCAGTAGGTGTCCCTGAAGGCCTTTTGGGTGCGAGACATAACGGGCCATAGAATGACAACCGTGGCTCGGATCGACAAACTGTAGACTCTGTTGGATCCAAGGCACCAAGATAGTGCTAGGGGTGCCCCTCTCCTCTTGTCCCATGGCCCAAGTGTCATCTTGTAGGTCCATTTTGGAAAGTAGGGTTTTGCTCAGTAAGGGAGTGTGCAATTTTTGCACACAGGGGTCAACTTTGCAAAATCATCCTTCGGGCACTTATGGCTTGCGTTCCCAGCCGAAAATTTCCTAGACACACTTGCAAGACTCCATGGAACCCAGTTTTGTTACACAGTTGGAATTCTATGGCCCCGGTAGGTATCCAGTAGGTGTCCCTGAAGGCCTTTTGGTTGCGAGATGGAACAGGCCATAGAATGATGACCGTGGCTCGGATCGACGAACTGTGGACTCTGTTAGATTCAGGGCACTAGGATAGTGTTAGGGGTGCCCCTCTCCTCCAGTCCCATGGCCCAGGTGTCATCTTGTAGGTGCATTTTGGAAACTAGGGTTTTGCTCAGTAAGGGAGTGTGCAATTTTTGCACACGGGGGTCAACTTTACAAAATCATCCTCCGGGCATTTATGTCTTGCGTTCCCAGCCCGAACCTTCCCAGACACACTTGCAGGACTCCTCGGAACCTGGTTTTGTTGCACAGTTGGAATTCTATGACCCCGGTAGGTATCCAGTAGGTGTCCCTGAAGGCCTTTTGGGTGCGAGACAGAACAGGCCATAGAATGACGACCGTGGGTCGGATCGACGAACCATGGACTCCGTTGGATTCAGGGCACAGGGTGTTAGGAACCCATGTCTTTACTTTGTTAGTATGTTGTTATTGGACGCATATGCTTTGTAACTCATCCCGTAGTATTTGTTCATCAATAGTTTGTGTTATTGTTGTTGGCGCATATGCTTTGTAAGTCGCCCGTAGTATTGTGATCCATAGTTTGTAGTGGCCCATGGTTTTGACCCATAGTATTGGTGCCTAGACTTAGTATATAAGTGTGTGTTGAGACCTATGAAGGCACCGTGAAGTTATTTGTATTGAGCTTTCTCATAGGGGGTTGCCCCCTCGAAGTGGCATGTGATCAATATAAAAGTGATTCTGAGTTCTGTCATTTCTGCTATTTCGCATATTCGTATTAATTAATTGTTGCAGGTGCATCACATCTGGTATCAGAGCACTTTCTTGGGCTTGCTGGGTGAAATTTCTGCCAATTTTTTTTTTTTCGCATCTGTTGCAGGTTCGGATTTGGGAATAATCCCTATCCGCTTAACTGTGGGAAGTACTTGGGCATAATCCCTAAAACGCATTGTGAGGAGTACCACAGGAACCCCGAAGTAGTTGGCCCATTGAGAGGACCTGCCAGCGAAAAGGGCAACGACCCCTACCTGATTGACTAGTTCCCACCCGTGAGGTAAACCAAGAGCTCTCGTTTGTGGCAAAGCGGTTATTAGTTTTACCTGAGTCGTGGAGTGAGGGGTACTGCCCCAATAAGCAAACCGTCAGACATCATTGGTGGCTGAGTGAAACCCTTGAACTGTTAGGAAGCCGCACATACCTGGGGTCCATATCTATTTTCAGCTGAACTGTTGTCGATCATTGCTGCGCCGTTTTAGATCCAGTCGTTTTAGATCCATTTTGCAAGCCATTCCAGATCCAACCATTTTGAATCCATTAGGCGCTGTTCCAGATCCCTTCCGAGCTGTAGCCGCTCCAGTCTAGGAAAAAAAATAAAAAAAATCGGGAACCTTTGTCCATATCTCCCTTGTTTTCACTCTGTTTCCCTTGAAATTTTCGGGGAACCCCTGTCATCCCATTCTGCATATTTCATTCCTGAGGACCCTATCCCCAATTCCCCTTTCCAAAGCGTGAAAGCCCACATTTGTCTATTTTTAGGGTTTGCTATAACTTCCTCATATTTCACCCAATCACCTTCAAATTTTACCACAGAGTTCCTTTCTGAATTCTGCTTCTTTGTCCCCCTCTGCCAAATTTTCCCATTCTTTAACCCCGCTTCTGAAATCCTCATTTTTGCTTCCCTGTCTAGTCGACAGTGTCCAACACCTAGTCAAACCCTAATTACCCTTCATATTTTTTCCCAAATCCATATTTTCCCTTACTGAAGCAGTTTTTGTTTTTGTTTTCCTACCCAGTCAAAAAAAACAAAAAAACAAAAAAACAAAAGAAAAACTCCTGGTTACAGTTGTCACCCGTGTAGGAACAAAAACCATGGAAGAAGCACTTGTAGCCATCCAAACCAAACTCCAGGATCTGGATGAAAAATTTCTCAGCCTCCATCTTGAACATTCAGCTATGAACAACAAACGACAGTCCGATTCTTCATTAGACAATGGGTTCTCTTCTTCCAGCAATTTTCGTGGTTCGAAGCTTGATTTTCCTTGCTTCAATGGTACTGATCCAACTAGATGGATCTATCGTGCAGAACAGTATTTCAGTCTGCATAATACTTTTGATGTCAACAAAGTTCCACTGGCATCCTTTCACTTGGAACAGGAAGCCCTTCAATGGTACCGTTGGTACATCAAGGCTCATGCAGAGCCCAAATGGTAAGACTTTTGCCAGCTCCTTTTGAAACGATTTGGTCCTAGTGCTTTTGATGACTTCACCGGAGCCCTCACTAAACTTCGCCAAATTGGCGCTGTGAGAGAGTATCAAACCAAATTTGAGAACCTATCCAACCACACCGAAGGATTGTCTGATGACTTTTATTAGAGTTGTTTTATCAGTGGTCTAAAGGATGCCATCCGCTCTGAGGTCAAAATGTTCTGTCACACCACAATGATGGAAGCCCTAGGGTTGGCTAAGTTGGCAGAAGACAAGATTGCAGCCCAACAATGCTCCAAGCCCACTTTTGTTCCCTTCCGAAATATGGGTTCTCAGCGACCACCTATACCGGAGGCTCCTCGACCGACTCCTATCAAGCATTTGTCTGAAACAGAGATGCAAGCATGCAGAGAAAAGGGGTTTTGCTATAATTGTGATGAGAAATTCACTCGGGGACATAGATGTGTTCAGCAAAAGCTCTATCTCTTGGTTGTGGAGTCTCCGCATGCCTCTGAAATTGGTGACGAAGATCCAGAAACACTGGATGCTCCGGTTGACATATAGGAATTGCCTATTGACCCTCCGTCTCAAGATGACCAGCCAGAGATATCTCTCCATGCTTTAGCTAGAATCACCACCCCCCAAACAATGCGGGTCAAGGGTTACTTCAAGAAGCTTCCTCTTACAATACTCATTGATTCTGGTAGCACTCATAATTTCATTTACCCTGGGATTGCCAAACAAGCTGATTGTTTTATCCATCCTTGCTCCAACTTTGAAGTCATGGTTGCCAATGGGGGCACCTTACCTTGCAAAGGGAAGTGTCGAAATGTGCGTATCTCTACGAGAGCCTTGCCCTTAGGTAGATGTGATGTGTTGTTGGGCGCTCAATGGCTACGCACACTTTGCCCTATCTTATGGGATTTTGCTGAACTTTGGATGCAGTTTTCCCTCAATGGACAAAACCACACATTGACAGGATTACAACCAGGTTCTCTCAGCATCATCAATTCACATTGCATGGGAAAACTCCTCAAGAAGAATTCACATGGTGTCATCGCTCAGATCCATTCCATTCAGATGCAACCATCAACGGTCTCCACTACTCCTTTGGATCTACAACAAATTCTGGATCGATATACAGGTGTCTTTGCTGAACCAGTGGGATCGCCATCTTCCAGGCCAGAAGACCATTGTATTTAGCTCCTTCCTGGAAGCGTTCCTCCCAACATCATGCCCTATCGCTACCCATTTCACCAAAAAACAGAGATTGAAATGCTTGTTCAGGACTTATTGAAGCAAGGTATTATTCGCCCAAGCACTAGTTCCTTTTCTTCTCCAGTTATTCTTGTCCGCAAAAAACATGGGTGATGGCACCTCTGCATTGACTTCCGATCACTTAATTACCTCACCATCAAGGATAAGTTTCCAATTCCTATTTTGGATGAGCTTCATGGGGATCACTTTTTCTCCAAGTTGGATCTTCGTTTTGGGTATCATCAAATTCCGGTTCATGAGGATGATATCCCTAAAACAGCTTTCCACACACATGATGGCCATTATGAGTTTTTGGTCATGCCCTTTGGCCTCACTAATGCTCCTTCCACATTCCAGGCCTTAATGAATAAAATATTTCGACCCTACTTGCGGAAATTCATTCTGGTATTCTTTGATGATATCCTCATCTACAGTAAAACATGGGATGAACATCTCCAGCATCTGGATCTTGTCATGCAACTTTTCTCTGACCATCATCTCCATGCCAAGCGGTCTAAATGTGTTTTTGGACAGAAGGAAGTTGAGTATCTCAGGCACATTATCTCAGCACAAGGGGTTTGCGTGGATCCTGCCAAAATCGATGCCATGAACAATTGGCCGCATCCTCAGACACTCAAGAGCCTTCGTGGTTTTTTGGGGTTGACTGGCTACTACCACAAGTTTGTCAAGGATTATGGGAAGATTGCAGTTCCATTAACTGCTCTATTGGAAAATGATGATTTTACATGGACACCTGCTGCTCAGTGTGCATTTGACAAACTAAAACAAGCTATGTGTACTACACCTGTGCTAGCTATGCCTGATTTTTCCAAGCCCTTCACTATTGAGAGTGATGCTTGCGGTAATGGACTTGGTGTTGTTCTCCTTCAAGATGAACACCCCATTGTGTTCACCAGCAAAGCCCTTTCAGGTAAGAATTTAGCTGCCTCTACCTATGAGAAGGAAATGATGACTATTTTGCATGTAGTACAGAAGTGGCGTGTAGTGCTCTGGTTTTTACAGCAGAGCACTAAGTAAATTTCTAAGTTAATTTCCTATGTATTAATTCATTCAGGTATGTGTGGGTAAATTTCTGAAGAAAATTATATGATTTTAAATGATGTTTAGCATTCTGTGTTGTCTCCAATAATCATACATTCGTATTTAAAAGAATAACTAACATATCAATATTTTCCTTTAACAATTTGTGGTTTTCGCATAAGAATATGTTCACAGTAATAAATCAGTAAGAAGGTATATGCACGTTTCAGTGTACATTTCCACATAATAATTAAATAAAATAAATAATCAAGGAAATTACTTGATACTGATGCTAGTAGACCGTAGGTTGTAGCAGGTTGTATATCCTCTTAGTCAGCCAAAATGAAGTGTCCACCCTACCGACCAGATATTATCTTGCTGGCCCTTGGAAATCAAAGGATTTCCAAGCCCCCGACCTCACAATCTGATAATCCCGAGAGCAGTCTTCACTTAGGTTCTCCAAAACTTTTCTGTTCTCGAACCTCCTTTATGTTCCAAAACCTTTCTCCACTTCAAGCTCTCCCTCACCTTCAACTCTCTCCCCCTCGATATACAGTTCCATCCTCGAGAAGACCTTGGGCTTACTCCACCACCCCAAACTCCCCCTCTCGAGCCCCTCAAACATTTACTCATTTTCTTAGTTTGTTCATACACGTTTCATTATAAAATATATTTCTCACACTCAATGTACCGAATAATTATTTACACTCATGGTAAATTTATTTGACTTTGATTGACGGTTGTAAGTATTTATTACGATGGGATTCATTACCCAAAGGTTATCCATTCGGGACAAGGTTTATTAATTACAAGTCTATTCACCATCCTTGGTATTTAATGTTATTAATGTAATTAATAAAATATTATATAAATAGTTTGACCTTTTTCAACTTGGACATGATGTGTCTTAATGGTCTACCTCATCCATCGAAATCACTTATCTTGAGATTTAAATTGTAAGATTCGTATGGAATAATTAAATAGTAATAACCATTTTCCATCATATCACATCCATTCAAGAATTGTTATCTTATTATTTTTTTTTCTTACTTAGTAATGGAAATAATCACACTTTAATCATTTATTAATCAATATTTACATCTTTACCTATATTGCAATTGTTATGACACGGGTAGTAATATTATTAAAATAACATTAATTAAGTAATATTATTAATTAAATCACCACAAAGTAATAATAAATGGTGAATTTAATAAAAATGTCTGTTAAATCATTTGTTTATCACATGAGTACCCAAACATCTACATAGTATCGTCGTTCTTCTAAACAAAGCACCCTTAAGTGCTTAAACAATCTTACTAATTAATTAGACAGTACCATTACCTTATTTACAACAATTATCAGATGACAATGTTAACTGATGACACTTGTCTCAATTGCATATCACAATGTTTACCAACGAGTAATACATAGTTTAATTGACTTGTTTTACACATCTTAAATAACTTTATATTCATTATCTAAATTCGGTCAATGCATGATTAACCTAATTACTTATGACAACTTATACATTTATTCAATATGTAAAGTGCTTGTATATCGATACTAGTGTATATGTGCAAGGTGTGCATCCGTGGCCAGTGTATGCACAGATCATAAATGTACTATAGACAAACCCCATCCCGCCTATGCATACTTTCTAACTAATAGTAGTAGTTACCCCCATGTAGAAGAACAAACATAATATAAATAGTACAATTACTTCAACATCCTCAGTTATTTAACAGTTAATTCTTTACGATTTCACATCATTATCTTTATCTTTACATTAGTTTAATCAATCATGTACAAGGAAGGGTACCTACTACCACTAACTCGGAATCAAGGAATACTAAACCCCCAACAGTACTAACTAACACATCCTCCCCTCATAACCTACGTCCAACATCCTCCCTATCCTTCCTCTACTAGTACAAAAGTGGATCTCGGACTCACCGATCTGACCACATAGAACTTGAGAGCGATAGCGTCGGCTGAACAACGGACCTATCCTCTCCTAGCAGGCATCCGACCATCGTCATCACACCTACATGGGGAGCGTGTCTCAGCATGGCCCTCCCACGACCCCGGGTCTCATGGAAACATAGGGTGGGAAACACATCCATCCCTCTCAACATACTGGGCCTACGCCCTTATCGACTCATACTCTGCTGCTATCGGGATTATCAGTTTGTGTTATCGTATCGTCATTTTGGCTGCTAAGGTTTACTGTACGAACATGTTTTCTTTTCCAGTATATCAGATCAAGTAACTGGCTATCCCTTAGCCCTTGTGCCCTGTAGGTTAGTATTTTGCAAAATACACTTTATAGAAAGCATTTCCCATTGATCGCCAATTGATCCATGTTATAAAAAAATCATATTATTTCGTGTAACCTTTTTAGTTCATCATAGATGCGTATGACATATAACACTTCAATAATTCATATAAGAAGATGGTATCCACGTACCGAATCATATATTTCACATCTCATTAATGAAAACATATAAACATATACTGTAATCGTAAAATCAAGAAATCATATGATAATCATGACATCATAACCGCATAACATAGTATCATAATCATGGTGAAATCATAAAACAGAGTAACATCATATAATGAGGTCCATCATATCGTAATATAGTTTACTCAGTCGAGCTGAGTTCAACAGAATATATAAGAAAATAAAGTATGGTGTGTCTAACTGATAAATATGCCTAATCAAAATATGGGGCGTTACATACATCCACCCTTCGGGAAACTTCGTCCCGAAGTTATGGTCAAAATAGTAAGGGAAAAATCTCGACACATGGTCTATGCATCTTCCCATGTAGCAGATCCCGGGCTATACTTATCTCACTGGACCTTAACTTGTTCCGCATGGCTACAGTTCTCACATTTACTTCCAGAGATGTTCATCTTTATCTCAATAATGCCATTTTTTTTTTGTCTTATGTTTCTTTGCTTTCCTCGGGTTGGTTATGTGTTAGTGATTGATGCCATCCCGGTCATTCGGCCAAGAATTTTAGCGCAATATCCATACACACACACACACTAACTTCACAATAATTTGGTAGCTACATATTGTCTTTCAATGTGATTATGACTCCATACATTTAGTATATCTTCTTACTCCGTTCAAAATATATATTAACTACATGTAACAACATATCTATACTAAGATATACCACTCGTTATTGTTTATTAGTGTATTTGGTTTACCCTTCCATAATTTCTATCATCGTCACGTGATTTTATACATGTTATAGTTATTCAATGCTCTTGTCTTTCCATTGTTTGGGTGGCAATGAGCATTACCCATGTGTTGAATACATCATAATCTTGAATCTATATTGGGACATTTATACTATACACATGAATGAATTTGGTGCAATATTTACATTACATTAAGGGTAATTATCCTTTAAAATTCACTACCCTTCACTATTATTGTTGCTTCACTTTATTTCTTATTATATGTTACTCTTCATATATATATATATATATATATATTTTTTTTTTTCCTTTGAATTTTTTATAATAAATTTTATATGTAACTAAAACTCCTCAAACTAAGCTCCACTTTATTTAAATTAGGCTCCAATAAACTATATTATTAATTATAATATGGTTTGCTGATCATAACTTATTTACTTCCATATCATATATATAGAGAGATTCACTTGTAGTAAACTTATAATATACTTTTATTAATCACTTATCAGCATTTTCCAATTTCTTTAAAACTTATTACTTCATCACTTTAACACACCCATAATAATTTTTAGTAATTATTTATTATTATTTTTTTATTATTTAGCATAACCACCCAAACATAATTATATGTCCCCTACTTTTAACGGATATTATTTCATATTTTACGATTTTATTACATGGCTGCCCAATTTTACTCTTCTTTTTCTTCTTCATCTTTTTTTTTATATCTCATACATTATTTTAATTATTATTATTGTTAAAATATATACTATTATTAATTTATATTTATTTATAATTTATTTATTTATTTTTAAACATTTATAGTGTATGTATATATATATATATGATAGTCCGGTTGTAGCGAAGAACTGATTTTCCTGCTATTCTTATTGCCGAGACTAGTAACTGAACTCACACAATATCAGCAGATAGTGAGAAATAGCTGTCTTGCTATACATGGATTCTCGATTTTGGTACAAGGAAGGCGGGACTTATATATATTAGAGTATGGCGGAAATTGGAATAGCTTCCTTGCTTGGATGCATGTGTGGCTAAACATTGCTATTTACTTTCTCTACCTTGTAATATATATATATTACAAGGTAAAAATAAATATTTTACTTATTTTTATTTAAAAAACAATAGCAAAACAAAACTCATAATTTAATATCAATTTTATAATTGATAGATGTATAGAAATATATATAATTGATTGCATGTTCTGTAAAGCAAGCTTCCCCTTTCAAATTGCTATTTCACATTATATTTTATGTAATCACATAAGTATGAAATATTTTCAAATAAAAAACTATGGTGTACTTGCTCTCTACTTGTTAGGGCCACCATTAACACGTCACGTGAAACGCCTTCACCCAGGATGAAAACCCATTTCTGAAGTTTAATTTATTTTTTGAAAACTTCATTAATTTTTGTTAATAAATCTATTTATTTCTAGAAGAGATTTAAGAGTGGAGTTAAAAATATATATTTATTTTAACAAGGGATTAAGCAATAATATCAGTCACCACGGTTTATTATTGAAGTTTTTTTATATTAGTTATTATTTACATAAATATTTCCATATACCAGATTTTCATTTGAGTAGTCGGCAGCAAGGATTTCCACTCTGAGTACGTTATTAATTTTGAAGATTTCTTTACCAATCCAAACAAAATATAATACCTTTATTTTATAAAAAGCAGTTAATTAATATTCCAATTTTCCATTTCAAAATTGTTGTTTTCAAACCATAATCAATAAAATTATAAATCTAACTTTTTTTTTTCTTTTTTTTTTTTAAATGGAGACTTTGTGGAATAGGTTCGCTATTCCATGATGTTGTTGTAGCCATCGATGATGGCCGTGACAAGGCAAGCATGGAAGTTAATGCTGCTGTAATTGGTTGCTAAAAGACTAAGTCTATTTTTATTAATTGGAAGATTGATACTGTGTTCAGACTGATTAGGGAGTGAAGTTATTATTTTTTTTTTTCTTAAGGGTTTGTAACTTGAGCACTTTAATAATGAAGGGTAATCATTTATACAAAACGTTTTTAGGACGGGTGATACAAACCCATGAAACATCAATAAAAAAAATGGTTTGAAGTGTGGAATTCATACGAAATTCCAACACTGGTCACAACTAAGGCCGAGCCACCACAATTTTCCAAGATGTGCGATCAAGTTGTTGCTTAAGAGCTATAATTACTTTTCTGACAGATCTTGGCTCAAGATTCTCACGTTTAGCTCACCAGTCACACCATGAACGCAATGGATGTCCTCTCACAGTCTCACTTTACGAGTAAAGCAAAAGTTGATTTTACATAATGTGTTGTATCCCACCAGCATCGAAAGGATCTCCAAGTTTATGCTCTCGAGGTAATTAATAACATTGAACAGAAAATATGTTGTATCCCACCAGCATCGAAAGGATCTGCAAGTTGATACTCTCAAGGTAATTAACAACATTGGACAAATAATTAAGCTGGTTATTCATTAAATTAGCGCAAACTATTATTTAAGTTAGGTTTATATGGCCACAAACCATCATCTTATTAATTCAATGCACACCAATCAATGATGTCACATGATGTGGTATGACACGTTTAATATTACTGAGCTCAAACAACTTTTATTTACCTCCGTTGCTCACCTACCATCCATCAAAGTCGCCAATTCAATGCAGGAAAGAGACACCTATCCTACCACTGAGTTAACCCTAGCCTATGACCACCAACACCCACGTGAATGTGGCCTGCATGCACGCCACATGGAATTTTCATGGTAACGCGGTAGTAACCCACGATCCCCATCCAGAGGTCGGACTAAGCCAAGACAAGTCACGCTTCTGGACGAGTTCATTTTGCACGGTAAATTTTTTTGATCCGATACTCACGATCACCTGGTTGAGGATAGATGCCAGACACATTATGCTTTCAGGTAGTGCCAGTCCTCAACAGGAGGTGGTGGTCGCACATAGACAAACAGTCTCATTAACAGTAGTCACATTGCAAGAAGGAAGGTCATTGTCTGCCGATCATAGCCCAGTTGTCTTAGCTGATAGCCACCGATCCATAGTCAATCAGCCATTGTCGAAAGGAGAAGATCCCATATTTGGACGAGGCTTACCCCTATGAAACCATAGTTCCTACCCATCATATGCTCTGCGGCTCATTCCTAGTATGGATTCGGCTTTTAAAGAGATAAAAGAGTGACAGAAACCATGTTCCCATGCCATGCTCCCGTAGAGTTTCCTTCCAATGAACCAACAGTCAATTCCAAATGGTTTCCCTTCAGTTCCTAGCTCAAGCATGTGGATTTTTTTTTTTTTTTTATCCGTTCTGAATTTGTCTTATGGTCACCCTGGGAATACACAACTTTCCCACATTGCACCATCTACATGTCCTACTGTGAGGTCTTCCCACACCTATTGCATATGCACCTCTTGAAAATATTAATCCATGTTTACTATGCTGGAGTTGAGATCCATTGATTAGTTATTTGTGCAGATTGTTATGCATGATTTTACAATAATTTTATGCAAACAGTGATTAATGTTAGGTTTTGGCATACTAGACCTGTTACTTACGTTTTCTATTAGTGAAGTCATTCCTTTGAAGCAGGGCTTTGTGTGAAACCCTGTATTTTGAAGTGGTCAGGTATCGAGACATTGGTATCTTTGGGGGGGCGTTGGGAGCATGAGGTTACCGTTGGCACTGTCGATACTCAACTAGAAGGTAACACATTTTTTTTTCTTTGTCTTTTCTTATTATTTAATTTCTTAGCCAGAGATATTGAATTCGTTGTTTAAGTTGCAGAATGCATGGAATTTTTTGGGCCCTTGCCATTCCTCCATGCCGCCAAGTTTCATGCCTTGTACTCTTATCTATATGCTTGAAATATAAATTTACGCTGGCCTAATTCCAGGGAATATAGGTTTCAGATATTTGATTTCGTTATAGACTTATACAGTGATATGAATTACAACCCCCCCCCCCCCCACTTTTTCTTTTTTTTTTTCTGTTTTTTTTTTTAACATTGTTTTAATCATTGAGCAATTGGAAATCTCTTTATAAAAACCAAGCATTTTTATTTTAACATTTTAACATAAATTTCGTTTTCCTTAGTTTCTTCTGATATTGTTAAAGGATGAAAGAGTTTTGGTCCTATTGTCAGAGTTGTTTCCCAGATTTCAAATATCTAGTCTTGTGCATTAATGGGATTCAGTGTTTCTAAAGGAATACAGAGAACTAAAACTAGAACCTAATTTCTATGAAAATGAATGGAAGCAATAAAATGGTTTAGGCAACATATGGTTTGGTACATGCAATTGATAGGGCCACACAATGCTGCATTTTACACTGTGAATGGGTTATCAGATAGTAGTAATCAGGGATGCCTGGACCACCTCTACTGGGCTTGAAACAACAACTAGGTTACTAGTGCGAGATTTGTGTGCTTTTAATAATGAATAATTCATTATCTTTAGTGATATTTTGGCAAATATTTCATTCTTCATTATCACAATTTCTTTGTAATAGTGACTTTAGTATCTATATCGAATCTCCCATCTTCCTGTGAACGTTTCCTTGAGTATCCCAGTTTGTGTTATATAGATTTCATAGAAAATTTATTGGAGGAAAATCTGGGTGTTTAGTTAGATTTCACGTGTCATATCTTACATTGATTCAAGCTAATTGAGCTAATTATATTGAAGCTAATAAAAATAATGACTTAATAAAACACTATTGTATTTATCAATACTACTATTGTCTACTCTTGCTTCCTGCTGCTAAATAAATCAATCCGAGTATAGAGGATTTTGAACTGCCTAGAAGTGCCTTAGATATCAAACATTCTACCTGAGTCCACTGAAGCTGATCATGCATCCATAGATTCCTTTCGAAATCCAACATGGGTCTAGGCATATTTATATATATATAGAGAGAGAGATTCTTAGGCACATTGATTTTGAATAGAGTCGACTTCATTAATTTTATTCTTTTTAATTTATTTAAACTAATTACTTGAATAGAGTGAAATGCATAAATCATGTAAATACATACTCTTTTAAATTCTATCTTTTGCCCTTTTACCGTGTAAAATTTAGTGACAGCAATCTTGTTTGTATACAAATAGGCCATTTCAATAATATGCCTATGTTTTAACACTATTACAAAGCTCTTCCTTTTGTTTTCCAGAAAATATACTAAAATAACTTTCTTTTGTTGTTTTCCTTTGGGTTTTAACTAAATTTCTTTTGTTTCCAAGTTTTCGTAAAACCCACAAAAGTGTGTAAGTAATATATATATATATTGGTGAATGTCCATTTCTTTTATAATTGATTTTTTTTTCTTCCCAACTAAATTCTTATTTCTTGCAGGAAAAGTAGATGCTACAACGATTTCAGAAAAGGTTTGGGGCTTTCCAACTTACATATTGTAATCTCTTTAAAGTTTTTTGTTAATTTTGTTTCTTTTCTATATCGAAGAGGCCTGTAAGGTCTAAGTGTTCGAGCCGTGCTCTGATACCAACTGTAGTGCTCTGGTTTTTACAGCAGAGCACTAAGTAAATTTCTAAGTTAATTTCCTATGTATTAATTCATTCAGGTATGTGTGGGTAAATTTCTGAAGAAATTTATATGATTTTAAATGATGTTTAGCATTCTGTGTTGTCTCCAATAATCATACATTCGTATTTAAAAGAATAACTAACATATCAATATTTTCCTTTAACAATTTGTGGTTTTCGCATAAGAATATGTTCACAGTAATAAATCAGTAAGAAGGTATATGCACGTTTCAGTGTACGTTTCCACATAATAATTAAATAAAATAAATAATCGAGGAAATTACTTGATACTGATGCTAGTAGACCGTAGGTTGTAGCAGGTTGTATATCCTCTTAGTCAGCCAAAATGAAGTGTCCACCCTACCGACCAGCTATTATCTTGCTGGCCCTTGGAAATCAAAGGATTTCCAAGCCCCCGAGCTCACAATCTGATAATCCCGAGAGCAGTCTTCACTTAGGTTCTCCAAAACTTTTCTGTTCTCGAACCTCCTTTCTGTTCCAAAACCTTTCTCCACTTCAAGCTCTCCCTCACCTTCAACTCTCTCCCCCTCTATATACAGTTCCATCCTCGAGAAGACCTTGGGCTTACTCCACCGCCCCAAACTCCCCCTCTCGAGCCCCTCAAACATTTACTCCTTTTCTTAGTTTGTTCATACACGTTTCATTATAAAATGTATTTCTCACACTCAATGTACCGAATAATTATTCACACTCATGGTAAATTTATTTGACTTTGATTGAAGGTTGTAAGTATTTATTACGATGGGATTCATTACCCAAAGGTTATCCATTTACCCAAAGGTTATCCATTCGGGACAAGGTTTATTAATTACAAGTCTATTCACCATCCTTGGTATTTAATGTTATTAATGTAATTAATAAAATATTATATAAATAGTTTGACCTTTTTCAACTTGGACATGATGTGTCTTAATGGTCTACCTCATCCATCGAAATCACTTATCTTGAGATTTAAATTGTAAGATTCGTATTGAATAATTAAATAGTAATAACCATTTTCCATCATATCACATCCATTCAAGAATTGTTATCTTATTATTTTTTTTTCTTACTTAGTAATGGAAATAATCACACTTTAATCATTTATTAATCAATATTTACATCTTTATCTATATTGCAATTGTTATGACATGGGTAGTAATATTATTAAAATAACATTAATTAAGTAATAACATTAATTAAATCACCACAAAGTAATAATAAATGGTGAATTTAATAAAAATGTCTGTTAAATCATTTGTTTATCACATGAGTACCCAAACATCTACATAGTATCGTCGTTCTTCTAAACAAAGCACCCTTAAGTGCTTAAAAAATCTTACTAATTAATTAGACAGTACCATTACCTTATTTACAACAATTATCAGACGACAATGTTAACTGATGACACTTGTCTCAATTGTATATCACAATGTTTAGCAACGAGTAATACATAGTTTAATTGACTTGTTTTACACATCTTAAATAACTTTATATTCATTATCTAAATTCGGTCAATGCATGATTAACCTAATTACTTATGACAACTTATACATTTATTCAATATGTTAAGTGCTTGTATATCGATACTAGTGTATATGTGCAAGGTGTGCATGCGTGGCCAGCGTATGCACAGATCATAAATGTACTATAGACAAACCCCATCCCGCCTATGCATACTTGCTAACTAATAGTAGTATTTACCCCCATGTAGAGGAACAAACATAATATAAATAGTACAATTACTTCAACATCCTCAGTTATTTAACAGTTAATTCTTTACGATTTCACATCATTATCTTTATCTTTACATTAGTTTAATCAATCATGTACAAGGAAGGGTACCTACTACCACTAACTCGGAATCAAGGAATACTAAACCCCCAACAGTACTAACTAACACATCCTCCCCTCATAACCTACATCCAACATCCTCCTTATCCTTCCTCTGCTAGTACAAAAGTGGATGTCGGACTCACCGATCTGACCACATAGAACTTGAGAGCGATAGCGTCGGCTGAACAGCGGACCTATCCTCTCCTAGCAGGCATCCGACCATCGTCATCACAACTACATGGGGAGCGTGTCTCAGCATGGCCCTCCCACGACCCCGGGTCTCATGGAAACATAGGGTGGGAAACACATCCATCCCTCTCAACATACTGGGCCTACGCCCTTATCGACTCATACTCTGCTACTATCGGGATTATCAGTTTGTGTTATCGTATCGTCATTTTGGCTGCTAAGGTTTACTGTACGAACATGTTTTCTTTTCCAGTATATCAGATCAAGTAACTGGCTATCCCTTAGCCCTTGTGCCCTGTAGGTTAGTATTTTGCAAAATACACTTTATAGAAAGCATTTCCCATTGATCGCCAATTGATCCATGTTATAAAAAAATCATTTTATTTCGTGTAACCTTTTTAGTTCATCATAGATGCGTATGACATATAACACTTCAATAATTCATATAAGAAGATGGTATCCACGTACCGAATCATATATTTCACATCTCATTAATGAAAACATATAAACATATACTGTAATCGTAAAATCAAGAAATCATATGATAATCATGACATCATAACCGCATAACATAGTAACATTATAATCATGGTGAAATCATAAAACAGAGTAACATCATATAATGAGGTCCATCATATCGTAATATAGTTTACTCAGTTGAGCTGAGTTCAACAAAATATATAAGAAAATAAAGTATGGTGTGTCTAACTGATAAATATGCCTAATCAAAATATGGGGTGTTACATGGTGCCCATACCTATTAGGGAATCATTTCTGCATCAAGACTGATCACCAGAGTCTGAAATATTTCTTGGACCAGCATGTCTCCTCCTTGGCACAACAGAAATGGGTTAGCTAACTCATGGGTTATGACTATGAGATTACTTACAAGAAGGGTAAAGACAATATTGTGGCAGATGCTCTTTCTCGCACATTTGATGCCCAAGGTTCTCTTTCAGCTATTTCTATGCCTGTTCCAAATTGGTTGAAATCTATTCAACAGGGTTATGTCAATGACTCTTCCTTATCTCAAATCATCCATCGCTTGACCAACAACCCTTCTGCTGTACCACATTACTCTTGGGATGGTGCTTCTCTGCGATACAAGGGTCGTCTGGTGCTTCCCCAGAGCACAGATCTTCAAGAGGCTGTCTTCTATGAACTCCATGCTTCTCCATCAGTAGGGCACTCTGGGTTCCTCAAAACGTATGAACGAGCACGACGTAACTTCTTTTGGTAGGGAATGAAAAGGACAGTTCAACAGATGGTGGCGGAATGTGATACCTGCCAACGCAATAAGGGTGAAACAATACTCCTTCCAGGATTGCTTGAACCCTTTCCCATACCTACACGGATTTGGACAGATATTTCTATGGATTTCATTGAAGGGCTCCCTAAATCTGGTGGGAAGACAGTGATTCTCGTTGTGGTTGATCGCCTCTCCAAATATAGTCATTTTTGTGCTCTCAGCCATCCCTATACAGCCTCCTCCGTCGCTCAAATTTTCCTGGACCAGATCTTTCGTCTTCATGGAATCCCTTCTTCCATTGTCTCGGATCATGATGCGACTTTCACCAGTCATTTTTGGACAGAACTATTTCGCCACACTGGCACCAAACTGAAGATGAATTCAGGGTATCACCCACAAACAGATGGTCAGACTGAAATTATCAATAAATGCTTGGAAACTTATCTTCGTTGGTTCACCTCGGAACAACAACATCAGTGGGAAAAGTGGCTCCCTCTCGCTGAATGGTGGTACAATACCTCTTACCACACTGCCTCTAAAATGACCCCATATGAAACAGTCTATGGTCAATCACCTCCAGCTCTTCTTCCATACACCCCCACCAGTTCACCAGTTCAGGAAGTTGACACGGTCCTTTGAAACCGCGATCAGATTCTTCGCATTTTGCAGGACAATCTTCACATGGCAAGAAATCGCATGAAGCAACAAGCTGATCAACACCGTTCTGAGCGCACTTTTCAAGTCAGCGATATGGTTTTTCTTCATCTCCAGCCGTACAAACAATCCTCCTTGAAACTCAAAGGGTGTCATAATCTCACTCCAAAGTTCTATGGGCCATATCGGATTCTTCAGAAGATTGGGTCCGTTGCTTATAAATTGGAACTTCCTCCTTCTTCCCGCATTCATCCAGTCTTTCATGTCTCTTGTCTAAAGAAAGTTCTTGGCACCAACATCAGTGGACAAACGATTTTACCTGAACTGGATAATGAAGGATCCATCCTTTTGGAGCCAGAGGCCATCCTCAATCGGCGCACGTGTCAGCTTCACTCTCACTCTATCACCGAGGTCTTAATTCAGTGGCACGACATGCAACCAGAGGATGCTACATGGGAACCACTCCTTCAGATTCAACAACAATTTCCACACCTAAATCTTTGAGGACAAATCTTTTTTTAAGGGAGAGGGGATGTTAGGAACCCATGTCTTTACTTTGTTAGTATGTTGTTATTGGACGCATATGCTTTGTAAGTCGTCCCGTAGTATTTGTCGATCAATAGTTTGTGTTATTGTTGTTGGCACGTATGCTTTGTAGGTCACCTGTAGTATTGTGATCCATAGTTTGTAGTGGCCCATGGTTTTGACCCATAGTATTGGCGCCTAGACTTAGTATATAAGTGTGTGTTGAGACCTATGAAGGCACCGTGAAGTTATTTGTATTGAGCTTGCTCATAGGGGGTTTCCCCCTCGAAGTGGCCTGTGATCAATATAAAAGTGATTCTGAGTTCTGTCATTTCTGCTATTTCACATATTCGTATTAATTAATTGTTGCAGGTGCATCACACCGGGATAGTTCTAGGGGTGCCCCTCTCCTCTGGTCCCATGGCCTAGGTTTCATCTTGTAGGTACATTTTGGAAATTAGGGTTTTGCTCAATAAGGGAGTGTGCAATTTTTGCAAATGGGGGTCAACTTTGCAAAATCATCCTCCGAGCACTTATGGCTAGCGTTCCCATCCAGAACCTTCCTAGACACAATTGCAGGACTCCCCAGAACCCGGTTTTGTTGCACGGTTGGAATTCTATGCCCCCGGTAGGTATCCAACAGGTGTTCCCAAAGGCCTTTTGGATGCGAGACAGAACGGGCCATAGAATGACGATCGTGGCTCGGATCGACGAACTATTGACCCCGTTTTATTCAGGGCACCAGGATAGTGCTAGGGGTGCCCCTCTCCTCCGGTCCCATGGCCCAGGTCTCATCTTTTAGGTACATTTTGGAAACTAGGGTTTTGCGCAATAAGGGAGTGTGCAATTTTTGCTCACGGGGGTCAATTTTGCAAAATCATCCTCCAGGCACTTATGGTGATGATGATGATGATGGTGATGATGATGAATACATTGATGGTGATGGTGATGGTGATGGTGAGGGTGATGAAGATGGATATGGTGATGGGATGGTGATGGTGATGGGATGGTGATGATGATGATGATGGTGATGATGATCAAGACGTTGATGGTGATGGTGATGGTGATGGCGATGTTGATGAGAAACTTAGAGATGACAATGATGATGAAAATTTTGATGATGATGATGATGGTGATGATTATGAAGATGTTGATGATGATGGTGATGGTGATGGGAAGATGATGATGATGAAGAAGATGATGATGATGGAGATGTTGATGAGGAAGGGGGAGATGGAAATGATGATGAAGATATTGTTGAAGATGATGATGGTGGTGGTGATGATGAAGATCACCATGTGTATTCAATCAAACAAATTAGCGTTAGATCACCATAATCTTAGTGTTTATTGATCATATGTAAAAAATGGCATATTCATAAACTTGACATACAAGAAAACTTTTGGCATATTTATAAACAACGTAAACGTAAATTTGGCATATCAAGAACACAAAATTGACATATTCATAAACAACATACATGAGAAAATTGAGCATATATCAATATTCAGTTACAAATAGTATAAATAGTATAGTATTAAAAGTATGTAACATACCTCATCATGCTAGATCCCACCTATTATCATACAACCAAGCCGTCTGGATCATCTCTTATACTGATGGTCTCCATTAGTCTCTCATGTTCTGTATCCAGTAAGAAGTAGCGTACCTTCGATGTATTTCGGTTGGGCATTGTTCGTACCTAGAGGTTTGTACCAATAATTAAGCTGGTAAAGTGATACACACTTGGACCTGGTTTGTAATCCCTGTAAACATATCCACCCTTCTTTCTTGCATTGTTTTCCTTTGTCAAGTATTCACATTTAACAACCATAGACCCAGTTGGGTAGTGGTTCTTTTCATCGTCAGTCATGGACATAATGAGGGTTTGCTTTCCATCTATACAGTGTGCCAACTAGTAATCACCACTCCATTCACTATCTTTTGAGACAACCACTGCGTATATGTGCCCTGCATAATATGATTGTAGGTATATGATTAAAATATTTTTCATGCGATACAAAGCCATTAATGTGCATTTGAAGACTACGTAATAAACAAAAACATGTTAAGGAAATACATCATACTAGGTTGTACAAGGTCTGAGACATGATCAAAATCTGTAGAAATAGATGATTGGTCATCTTCCAACGGAGTTAACTCAACAATTGCACACTGATCAAGTGGAAGTGATATGCGATCCCATCCATCAACCCTATCCGATGATTCACACCCATCCCAGTCATCATCACAACAAGGCGGTAAAAAACAAGTGAGTTTTCTGGTCCAAATTTCAAATACTGGGTTATCAGAGCTTCGAACCAAATGAAAGCCATGAGTCCCAGGCATAGTCTTGCATTCCCATGTATGTGAACGATCTATGTCTACCACCTCCAAAAAAAATCTCTCCACATGTCTCTTTCTTGTGGATTCTACTTGCATAGTTGATTCCTCTCCCATTACTGACGTGCACCACCTGACTATAGATTGACCATTTTGAATAGTAGATTCTGTAGATACTTTCAATTCCTCTATTCATAGGGGTGTTTTGACACATGCTCCGGCTCCATCATGCTCTCCTTTACCATGCCCAGTCTCAAAATAGTTCCACATATGTAGCACTTTGTGGTTTTTTTGCAATGAACACAACCATTGAAATATGGGTGCATTTTTTAACTGACCAGCACATCCATCAGACCAAATCCAGTGTCGATCCATCTGTATGTTCCTTCCCTTCAAGTGATTATAGAACATGATGAAGCAATGATGTACATAGTGGAAGTCGTGGTACCTATCATCACTTATGTAGAAGTGATATTCCTTCAGAATTTCTCTTTGCTCTTCAGTGCTATTTGGGTCATGCCTATATGTGATACCACGGGGGAATGTATCTCTGCATATTCTAAATTGTTCATCCTGCCATCGTGCCAAGTGGACATGATGAACATAATCATGTGTCTTTTCAATAAATTCCTTGACGAAGTCACTAACTGGTACCTGGTGACACAAAATGTTCTCAATGTTAGTTTTTTTTTAAGCAAGGATTGAAATGTAACTATTCAAATATAATTTTATAGATATAAATGCATACCTGAGATGTCACCAATTGTATTTTTTTGCTTTCTTTCCCTGGGACTATTTCATAGCTAATATATTTGAAACTTTTCAGGTCTACAACCATTTTCCCAAATTCACTATCTCCACTGTCATGCATACATTGGCTCAATAATGTCATTCCACCACAGTTGGGGCATGTTCCATCCAAACAAGATTTTGCATAGTATGTTTTCCCCTCAGGCCTATTGCACATGATGCTATGAATGAATTCTCTTGATGAAGTCGGTGGTATTGTCAGGGAGCAATCCTGCACATGGTTAGTATGAAACACACGACGAATGTACAAAAATATTTCATAGTAATATTCATATTCTACATGGTATCTACAACAACAAGTGTTACGAAGAGTATTTATTCTAACATACCATGGCTTACATTTATCAAAAGATCTTTTCCCCAAGTTCAATTGTCTATGTTCATTCCTAAATTTCTCGTATAGTTCTGTCTGTGTTATATCAAGAAGATGCTTAGTATGTGGTTCATGATCCTTTGAACCCCTTCTCAGTTTTAGTACATCCTTTCGGTTTGAAGAAGGCCTTGTGTGATCATGCCAAAAACTATGCACTAGTCCCTTTACTGCATCAACTAGCTTCATGTCACGACATGGCAACTGACCAATAAAGGCCCAAAAATATGTCTAATTGGTTGTGTCAAGATGTTCTCTTCTAATAGAATACCTACGGAGAGTTTTTACATTCAAATTAACTAGTTCAGATGTAGGCCTGAGAATACGAAGGACCCTGGTGTTCTTATTTACAATTTCTTGTGACAGCACATGACGAGCCGCATTGCGGTCCTTTGAACGTGTGTTCTTACCAATTTTACCAAATGCATCTGCTAAGCTTTTAACTATATGAGAACTTGGTTCAGAATTCTTCATCTTCTTTATCCCTAACTTTTTCCTAACAACATTCATGTTCCTAGATTTTAACAATGATAAAATCATGATTACTTTTATCATTGTTAAAATCTAGGAGCATGAATTACCTCCTAACAACATTCATGCTCCTGAGAACGTGTGCTTGTTAATGGAGGTAAGGGGGGTGGAATTCTACCATGTAGCACATCACCAAGACACTCTGGCATTTTAGTAGTAGCTTGGTGTCCTTCATTCTCTTCCTGGTAGTTAGATGGTGGAAGTGCAACATCCTCATCGATGGTTTGTGGAAGTCCAACATCCTCTTGTGGAAGTCCAACATCCTCATCGATGGTCCGGATAACATTTTATTCTTCAATAGTAGGCAACGTGTCCAACGCCTCTCTGACTTCATCACTTGTATAACCACATCCGGATAACAAATTTTGTGTTTCTTCATGAGCTTCATCTTGAGATGGTAACTTATCAGTTTGACTTGAAGTGGGAATTGAAACATCCCCTAATGAGCACCTACGTTTTGCTTCTTGATTACTTCCATGGGGTGCTTGTTCAACAACTATTGTGGAAATTGAAGGTTCCTCTTGTTGTGGATTAATAGGATGAACCATGGTATCCTCTACAATTGGATTTGGATTAGTTTCCAAAGAAACCCTCTCATTCATCATGTGTATTCTTTTCTTTTCTTTCTCTTCTTCAATGACTTCTTAAGGTCTCTTCCTCCTTGCTGATTTTCTTCCTCGGTTACGTGGATTCCCCATCACCACAATGATCAATTCAATATAGTTTGTTTTTGTTTCTCCTCAATTACAAGCTTTAAAAACTTTAGTGCTTTCTAGAACTATAGATCCTTAAAGGTGCTTCAATCTTCCTTCTCAAATGTTCATCTTTCCCATCAAAACAATTATGAATGAGAAAATTTACCTTTGGTGCTCCTCAATAATAAGCAAATGAAAGTTAAATCATAAATTGTTTGGGCTCTTTGATTCTCT
>BSBM01001402.1:18955000-18987500 GCA_027924585.1 Larix kaempferi
ATTTTATTTAAAAATGTTAATTTTTCCTATTTTCTTTCAATTTCTTTTGTGTCCTACCTCCTTAACTCGTGAAACACACTGTTAGTGTTTCCTCCATAAAATTTTCAATTCTTGGTCATTTCAAAAAAAAATTGTATGGTGCACAAGAGGACACTAACCTCCACATTCTATGAAAAATCCATTTCAAGATTTTTGCATTAAGACCTTCAAAATCTACACCCACAAAAGAGGTACTATTTTCGAGGTTTGATCACTTAGACAATTATAAAAAAATTATAAAATTACAAATTAAACTTTCAAAAAATAATGGTGCACAAGTGCTATATGTTCTCTACATGCATGCCTATTTTTGTAGCTTGATTCCATCATTTAGGCCCTCAAAGGTTGCACCCACAAAAACATATACCTTATCATTTGCGTGAAAAATAAAAAAGTGTCTATTAGGAAAAATGAAACTTGACATAGCTATGCAAATTTTCAATACATAAAAGTTATATATTCGAAAACGTGATTCAATTTCCTACATTTCATCTTTTTTACTCAATGCATGATATTTTGCGTAAGTATCTCAAAACATCCAAGTAAGTTGAGGGATGCCTAATTTTTCAGTTTTCTATTGCATCTAACGCGCCAAAAATGACCCTCATTAGCTTCAGAGAGATTCAAGAAAACAAAAATAAAGTACTTTAGTTTCTCTAATTATAATTCCTATAATATGATTTTTATTTTTATTAACTTCTAGATTTTTCTTAAAATTAATTATATTGTAGTAACTAAATGGTTTTAAGAACTAGTTTAATTAAATACAAACTATTTAAAAACTATCTTTTAAATTAAAATATACTTCTGAATTAAAAATAACTATAAGTAAACTTTCCTCACTGTGAGAATAAGCTTAGAATTGATCCTATATTTTATTAAATATAAATATTCACAATTGATCCTGTAATCTATTAAATATAAATATTCACAAGGTAAACTAAATTATTTAGGAATATTTTAGCTAAAAGACTTACTATTTAGGAATATTTTAGCTAAAAGACTTTATAGTAAGTGTATATATATATCTAATACTTATAATATATTTGCTAATTTATTTATTAGCTAAATCTTAACTAAGTAATTTTAAATAATTAACATGAAAATAGGAAATAAAAAAGGTAAGTTAGAACATTATCAATGCTTAATTCCAATATTATATTATATTTGCTAATTTATCTATTAGCTAAATCTTAACTAAGTAATTCTAAATAATTAACATGAAAATAGGAAATAAAAAATGTAAGTTAGAACATTATCAATGCTTAATTTCAATATTATAAGCTCTAAGAGATAATCATAAAAGACATAAAACTTTATATGAAATTGATATTAAGTTTTAAAAGGTCAAACGGTCAAATCATTATTTCTATTGTAAACTAATGAAATAAATGTATACATGGTAAGCTTATTTTTCAATAGGTATAAGAATATAAGAGAAATTATAAGTTCGGGTTGTAAAATATAAATAATAAATTTAGAATAAAAGTATTAAAATGACAGAGTAGGAATATATGTGTATATATATATAAATAAGAGTGGTAAAGAATATAAGAAAAATTAAAAACTGAGGTTGTAAAATATAAACAATAAATTTAGAACAAAAGTATTAAAATGACAGATAAACAACTAGTGGCAATGTATGTTAGTTTTATATATATGATAAATGAAGCAAAACCAAATATTAAACAAGTGGCAAAGGATGTTAGTTTTATATATATGATAAATGAAGTAAAACCAAATATCAAATAAGTTGTCCATATAATTGATATGATAAGATTTGGTATTGAAATATAGACATAGGATTGTTAATTTCTTTGTATATATAAAATCAAAGATCAAACCAAATGCCTATACAACTAATCTTATCACTAATATGATAAGATTAGTTATCAAGAAGTCTGGTAATTTATTTTATTAATATAAAACAAACGGCATTCTTTTAGGATCACAAAATTTTCATAAAGCCATACGGACGGAAGTTTTCATTTAGGTATAGTTCAGAGGCTATAATATATTAAAAAACAATAAAAAAACAATAGGAGGCTATAACTTAGGAATTTTTACAAGAATAAATATATATATATATAACAAAAGATGTTCCTAGAATATATATATATATATAATAAAATTGGACATAGAACTATTAACATAAATTTAACTTTTTCAACTAATTTCTAGTTCAAGAGTTGGAGTGTTTTCATAAACAACTTAACCCAACTATACTACAATAAATCTTCTATGCCTTACTATGGCACCTCGGGATTTTAAAACTTAGCTTAGTAAGATACTATTTACCGAAACGCATTAACCATAGATTTAAAGGGATAAATAAAGTTTGGGGCCTAAGAAGAATCCAAGAAAAAAAACCTTTAACTTTATAATTATAGCAAATCTTAAGTCCAATAAATTTAATACTTAAACTTTAACATAATAAATCATTCAATTCTAAAAAATATTTATAATGGAATACATCTAATTGTATAAATATAAAATATATTATTGATTATTTTGAAGAATATTTCTCAATTAAATACAAGTTCATGTTTTTTTTTTAATGTTGTAGGACTATGTTACGATTTCGATTGTCAAATTTATTTTAAATGTTGATGAAATTGATCTAGCACATGCAATTGCTAGTGGTATTTGACTAAAATTGACTTCAAAATATGAAAAAAGTTAAGTATTAACTAGACTTGAATTAAAAATATGAATAAAATTGAGTTCTATACTAACATTGAGTTCAACTGAGAATATGAGTAAAATTGAGTACTATACTATCATTGATTTCATAATAATTAGTTTTAATATAGATTGTTCCAATATCGATAATATTATATACTCAAAATACGAGGAGGATTCTTATATCTTAAAAAATTAATATAAGAAAGATTCTTACATCTAAACAATCTTTGTATAATATGTTTAAAAATATAATGTGCAATTTTATTTTGATATATGTATATATATATATATATATATTTCAATATTCTATTATAATATTTCATAAAGTTTGGACAATTGAGAGTGTCATCAACAAAGACATTTAAATCATAATTAAATTAAAAATAAAAAAATTGGCAAAATTATATAACCTAGATTATCAGCATATTTTTAACACTAATAGATAGCATTTGTAATAATATAATTACAAATGAATATGCTAATCTTATGTCATGAATCAAGATCATGTTCAGTAAGAATTACAATCGCACTTGAAGCGAAGACTTAAATTATTTGCGCTCACAATTAAATGCAAATGCAAAGGTAAAGAAGTTACCCTTCCATTGTCCTATTTATTTGAGTTGCCAGGAAGATTGGCCATAAGTCGCCCCTCCATTTGAGTTGCCAGCAAGCTTGGATGGCCAAATTAGTAATTAAAGAAGGCTTTGTCTGATTGGATACCGTAATAAGTAAATAAGGCTTTGTCCGGAGTTGCCAGGAAGCTTGGATCGCCTAATTAGTAATTAAAGAAGACTTTGTCTGATTGGATACCCTAATAAGTAAATAAGACTTTGGCTGATTGGATACCTCCAGACTGTGAAATGAGAGGATGCGAGAAAATTCTTCAATAAGACGCTCAAAGATGCGAGAAAGACGGTTTCGTTGAAAGCACGCGTTCCCTAACTTCAACTCAATTCATAGAAACCATAGCAACAAATCTCATTAATAATTTGAGTTGCCAGGAAGATTAGATCCCTTAATTAAGTCCATCCATTAGAGTTGCCAGGAAGCAGTTTGGATCGCCTAATTAATAATTAAGGAAGACTTTGTCTGGTTGGGTATCCTAATAAGTAAATAAAACTTTGTTTGGACCTCCATGGCGTTATCGAAGACAGTCGGTGAAATGAGTAAGTGCTAACCCTAATAACTAAAGAAGAATTTCTGTCGAACTCACTACCGGATAACTTAATTACAGAATTTTTATTTCGGTCAAATTAGTAGGTGCGAGAAGACCGGACACCCTAATAATTAAAGAAGACTTTGTCTCGAACTCAATACCGGATTACAGAATTTTTATTTCGGTGAAATTAGTAGGTGCGAGAAGACCGGACACCCTAATAATTAAAGAAGACTTTGTCTCGAACTCAATACCGGATATCTTAATTACAGAATTTTTATTTTGGACATATTAAATATTATTTTAATCACAAAACTTCATTTTCATGGAGGAATGGCTACAATATTTGGTTGATTCTACTATCGAAGAGTGGCTAGAATTCATTGATTCTACTATCGAAGAGTGGCTAGAATTGATTGATTGATTCTACAATGGTGTACACTAAATAGATGAATAATACTTCATACTTTAATTTTGGACAAATTAAATAATACTCCATACTTCGATTTTGGACAAATTAAATAATACTCCATTTTCATCGAAGAATGGCAACAATTGGTTGATTCTACAATATTCATCTTCATCGAATAATAAATAATTTATGAGATGCCTCCGGGTTCAAACCTCCTCGGCTAGCCCATGAGAATGAAAACAAAATGTAATATGGTTTTTTTTTTTAATTTTAAATCTAAATATAATAAATGAAAATAATATTGTTTATATTTATTATAGAAAACTAAATATACATGAGTTCGTCCTAGCTATAATACAAATGGTTTGTCATATAGTCTTCCAAAAATAATCAAAATATGGTTTGTCATATAGTCTTCCAAAAAATATCAAAATATTGTTGTATCTGTCTTACTTCTGCACCCGTCATTGCTTTGCTTGCATTATATTTATTTTATGTTTTATATTTAACATTATTTAATGAACAATGTATTGATATTTCCTACATCATCATGCTGATGTTTCTTTTGCTAATTAGAATCTCATAATTTATTATGTCCCTGTCATAAAACATAAAGCAAAGTACATCATCTATCATCATGCTGATGTTTCCTTTGCTAAATAGAATCTCATAATTCTATTATGTCCTCATGGTAGTAGGAAACATAAAACGAATTTGGGCGTCCCTAAGGGGTACATTTTTTTATAAACCAAAGTTTGCAAAGGTTTTCCTATCCCTGCCTTGTTGGGTACAGTACTTCGGGCGCAAGTTGTGTGGGCACGTAATTGGCAGGGAAGGAGGTGCCATTAGCCTCGGACTTTGGATGTCGGCCATCGGTGGCGGCGTGATGCGAGCTTGGTTAAATGTCTGGACTGTGTTTTTAATTTGCATGGGCTATGAATTTTTACATAAGAAATTAGATGAGAAAAATTAGGCTATAATATACCGGAAAAAGAGCACGTATAAAGAAGATTATACTCCTAAAAAATTAGATGAGAAAAATCAGGCTATAACATGCCCAAAAAATAGTAAAATAGTATGTATAAGGAGATTACACTAAAAAAAATAATATGAGGAAAACAACCATGCTTTCAATTTAAAACGTTATATACATTAATTTGAAATTAAAAATAACTTTTTTAAATTTGACTTGTGAAAATGATTAAAAATAACTTTAATTATATCTATAAATGTTTATATCTTAGATAATTGTTAGTTCATGCATAAATAATAGATAAACAATCTATTTAATTAAAGAAGGTAACAAGTAGCTAAGGCATAAAGAACAATAGGTGATTACTACTAAGCACGGAGAACAAGTAAGCACTTAACTTGCATTTAACTTGTGACCTATCGATGTTAATCAAACACAAGTGGCTATCCTAGTAAAAAATAATTAACATATATGTCATTTTATGTATAGAGTTAAAAGCACACTTAACTTGCATTTAACTTGTGACTTATCAATATTCATCAATGGCAAGTTAAGTAGTCGTGTTAGTAAAAAAGAATTAACATATATTTAATTTTATGCATCCAATTAAATGCAGATTTAACTTCCATTTAACTTGTAACTTATTCATGTTCATCAAACACAAGTTAAGTGGATGTGCTAATAAAAAGGAATTAACATATATGTCATTTAAAAGCACTATTAGACAAAGTTCAATGCAATATAAAAATTAAAACATCTTGACTTTTTTTTCATTGAAATCATTTGGACATTTTAAAACGAAATGAAGTTGAAATGTAAAACATCTTGGTTTTTTCGTTTTTTTTCATTTTAGAATCTTTTGGACATTATAAAACTAGATGCAATTTGAAATGTTATTTTTTTTTTTTTCATTGATTTCTGCTTCAAGAATCTTTTGGACATTTTAAAACGAGATGCAATTTGAAATGTTTACTCTTTTATTTTTTTTCATTGATTTCTGGTTCAAGAATCTTTTGGACATTATAAAATTAAATGGAAAAGATGTTTTCTTTTGGAATTATTTGGTTTTTAAGCATCTTTATACTTTTTCTTTGTGACTAATTTCGGGTTTGACGTAAGCACATAGGCTTTACCCAGCAAATTTTAATGGGTGAGAAAAAACAAGAAAACACGGTTAGGTATGGACCAAGTCTAAGTAATTGCTGAGAAAAAACAAGAAAACACGGTTAGTACTGTTCCAGTACAGAAGTCTACATGGTTCTTCTATGGTACTGTTCCACAGAAGTCTCAGGACCCTATAAATCTAGTCTTCCTTTAACTACTTGTGCTCCACAGATCCCAATTATCATTTCCGTTTTCTGACCTTAAAAAATACTGTGTTTTATTTCGACCTGCAGTACCGTCATGGCCGAGACGAATCCAAATCCAACTGAAAGAAATGGAGACCATGATGCGGTATTCCCTAACGCTCCTGGTCGCCATGATCATAAACTCCATCGGTTAGAGGGTCTTAAGGTCTACACATGCAACGGATGCAAACAATATGGAGCTAACTTCGGTTACAAGTGCACGGTTGACGGCTCCGCACCCTGCAAGAATTCGGTTTACAAGTGTTATTAATGAGTGTTATTAATGTGCACATGTGTGCATTCTTAGAAATGTGTTTTTTAAAATTATGTCATGGTAGTCTAATTACTAGCTTAAATATGTTTTCAAGAACATATGCATGTTCTTGTGTGAATGCATTCATAAGTATCACATTGAGAGTAGTGGAGGGGTGAAAACGTGAAGTTGGGTAACACTTTTTTTAGAATGGAGTGGAAAAGAAAAATAGTGAGCACATATAAACACGCGAAAAAATTCAACTTTAAACTCTATGTCGAGAATTTAAAAAACTCTAGGATGAAATTTTGTGAGAGCTCAAACTCTAGGACAAGAGTTTAAAAACTCTAGGCCAATATTTTGAACAAATCATAGCGCCATATTTAAAAAAAAAACTCCCAGCTGGGAGTTTGAACTAAACTCTCGTTCAAGAGTTTGGAAGATATTTTCTTGCCCGAGATTTCGCAGTCAATAAAACCTGTGAAAACCTCTTGCATCTTTCTGTAACCTGCAACTTCAACAAGGACAAACCTTTGCAAATTTTAAAGCTTATTTGTCGGACTTGGTACCAATGGATTCATCTTTGAATCTAGTTTTCAATGATATAAGAATTGTTTCATTTCATTTTGAATTTCTATTGATTAATAATTTTTTTCTAAGCCTTATCCCTTAAGAATTTTATTGTTTTGAAAATCACATGAAATGAAAATTCAATATCGTAACAAAGACAAAACAAAAAAATTTAAATCTTCACAAACATCTTCCTTTCCCTCTCCTACTCAAAGGGGTACTTTTAGTTTTTTCAATAAGAGTCATACTGAAAAGAAAATTGAAGGTCACCAACATGTGTTGATAAGGCACCATTTTCTAAATATATGTTATTTTGAAAAATAATAAAAAATAATTCTCAAGTCTAAAAACCCTCAAATATAGTCCATGCAAAAGTGTAGTGTGTGTAGATTATGAGCATACATTTTTTCCCCAAAATGAATAACCATTTCTCAAACAACTAGAGGCCACACAGGTCACTCATTATCCATACCTAAAAATTTCAAGTATATGTTTTTGTGGCCTCCAAATTTCTCTCATGATATGTCTGTAAAAAATTTAGAAAATAATATGACTACAACGCTAATTTAATTCTCTAAAACATTTGTATTTACTTCAAGGGGAAATTCCTAAAAGAGATATGGGTTTAAAAGGATCGAAGATGGAAAACATCAAATTTTGGAATTTTTTTTGTCAAAAAAACAAACAAAAGTGTTACCCAATTTTTTCCTATATGCTAAGTAACAACTCTCCTATCATTGATTTCAATGAATGGAAAACCTTCTAGAATATCAACTATGAGATATGAATTATATTGTTTGATAATTAAAATAGGGGTTGGATTGCATCATCTTGAATGGATGTATACATGAAATTAATGATGATGATAGTTAGCCCAACATAAACAATATGGAAATTTGTTTCATCATAATTAATAGAAATTTGAAGAAGCACTAAGTAAAAAAGTGTTATTATTTATTTCAAGTAAATGGAAATGTATAATTATAATTGCAATTTTATTTTCAATGTATATGTATAATTATAATTATAAATTGTTTTTGTAACTTAATAAAAGAAATAATAATTGAATATCAAATTCTAATATATTTTTGAGAAAATTGTTTATGAGAACTTCATGCAAGGAGTTTTTCATTTTTTTAATATACTATAGAATAAATAAAAGCAACTAGAAATTTAGAAATTTTATCATATGAGTGAAATGTCGTTTAAGTTAAAAAAAAATTAAAAAGTGAGAAAACAAACTTGAAATAAGGTTATATATCAATATTCGATCAACCTTCATACATTTTGGTTAAAGATAAATATATATTGACATAATAAGCTTTTTTTATTCGTAAATTTTTTAAATTTTATTAGTTCAAAATTACTGGAAACTATCTTCACTTACGTGGGGTTGAAGGGTAGACAAGTAAACTTGTGGATAATCTGTAAATTTGTTGAATTCGTTATGTTCTTCCTTTCCCATTTTGACATTGTTTTTTCTAGAGAACAACTCTTAATGTGCGTCGGTGGCATTAGAAACACTGATTCTAAGGCTTCTTGGTAACCTACTCAATCATTGATTTCAATTAACAACACCCTACAATGGTATCACTTCCATTTACAATCACAGTATGACGCTATAATAATTTATTTACTATAGCTTCAAGTTGGGTTATGAGTCCATGGAATGTAATCCGTAATATATGGCTTTGATGTGCCAAATTACAAAAGTTAAAATATTCCAATTAAAAGGTCTAATGGATCAATTTTCAAGTATATACAATTAAAAAAGCATCATTAGACTTAGACGTAGACCTTACTATTTGATATTTAATTGTTTTAAACTTCAAAGCATATCAAAACCATCGCTTCGTCCCACTCATTCGAAATGATTCCTTAAAGCTTGACTAAATGGTTTCTTTATTATGACCAAATGGTTTCTTTATTATGGCTTGCCCCACTTGAGCCACTTGTCATAAGATCTTAAAAATGAGGCATTTGTCCTTGAATATGTCTTGAAGGTTGATCTTGTACTTTGAATGTTATATCACTTAGGTGCTATCCCACATTACGAGGTAAGAACGGTTAGTCTTTCAATGTTTCTATGTTATAGTATGTTTCTTAATATGTATCTAGTAAATGTGAATGTCGTTTACAATTTTATTGCCTCAAAGAGGCACATTCTACAATTCAGTAGGGAGAGATGTGTAACTCCTTCCATGCTCATCCTAGAGTTGTCACGTGTCAAGTTTTTAAAATAATAAAATATTATAAAAAATAAGATGTTGGCTATTAAAACATTTACAATGCCATATATATAAAACTACAAAAATTAGATAAATTAAAATGATTCCTCAACATTTTCACTCTAAAAGGGGTTTGCACTTCGATAGATTTGATCTTTCTCGGCACTTGGTAAATCCCCTTTAAGATGGATCTATGCTAGTCAATAGAACATATGGATGTTAATCAAGTGAGAGGTAGCGGCCATGAAAGACAAGATTAGGCAACAACGTCGAAAAAAGCACGAATTCAACATTGATGAAGAAACCTTGGTACTTCAGAATGCTCTAGAGGTGGGAAACCATGAGGGAAGAAAAAATCTTTGTACATCCCTATTCTTTCTTTTGCTGGAGAGTTTTCTCATGTTTGTTTGCATCTCACATTGTAGAAGCTTTTGTTGTTGTTGAAAGTCTCACTATTAAACTTGCAAAAATATGTCATAGAGCAAAGAGTTATTAGTTTTTGTTTAAAATGAAAGTTATGGTTCTTAATGCTTCAACCATGCAATTGTGAATCACATTTTATGGTTTTTGTTGTACTAAAAGATGCTTGGTCCATTCCATAGATTCAACTCCGACGCCGAAAATCCCATTATTGATATAATGGGAATTTGTCTTTAGGGATTTGAAAACATGTTGTTTCTATTAAGTAACACTATAATATTATATGGGATATACATGTTAGGTGTAATATATATATTTGGATCAATTATTAATATCACGGGCATTGTTTTCAGGTTTCAAAGATGTCGTTTCATGTGTAATATATCTCTTATAATATATACATCTCAATTAACATTGAAGAAAGATGCTTTGAAGGTCGTCGTTCGTGTTTTGAAGAAAAATATGAACTTCTTTCTATTCAACATCTTTGCTTGATACTTTTAATGTTCTTTACCTTTTATAACCTACAATTTATACATGCAATACAAATTCTTTCTAGAATTTCAGCATAAAATATATGCATACGCATAATTATTCAAATTCAAAAGGAACACAAGTAATAGTTTCATTTACTAAATCATGTTGTTGTCTTTGCATAACAACTCCTTTGGAGTTCAGTTTACTTACAAAGCTTGGCTTTGTAATACTCTCTCACATGCAATGTTTGTCAATAGTACATGATATATATATAACTCATGATCCAAGACAAAATATTCACAAAATTCTTTTCATGGCACATAAGTTTTCCATATATATAACATCCTCATCCATAACTCCTATAGGGTAGTACTTTTTCTGAGGTACTCTTAGTAATTTCAACTTGCTTTTCAGCATAAAGTAATCATGTCAACTTTTCATAACATAAGCATATCAGGAACATAACATAAGCATAACATGTAGATAACATAAGCATAACATGTACATAAGCAAAATCTGAAAACACATAGTATTCATATCGTTCATAACCCACCCAACACGAGAAATATACCATTTCTTAGCGTGTCTCATATATGTGCTATTCATGGTGGTAACACAACAAGTGTTACTAACTAGCACACCAACTGCTAAGAGTACACCAAGTACTCATAGTACATCAAGTACTTCATCAAATCATCCAATACAAGAAGGATTTCACCTTTTAATGTAGACTTGGTCAAACTTTTAGGGGTGGTTTTCTATTTTCATTACTAATGCAAAGTAGCCACAAGGTTTTTTACCCACTCTGTGTAGAATCCTGTAATTTTATTCCCCTTACACAATCCATCCTAGAATAGCCATATACTATACCATGGAAAAACTAATTGCTCAAGGACCTACAACAGAACCCTCCAGTGTACTAGGGACCATTACCCCTTATAATGCCCACTCTCTGCAACTTTTCCTTTTTCGGAAAGGATCTTATTCAAATTTAGGTTCTCTTACATAGACACATGTTTTTATTATTCAATTTCTTCCTTCTTTTCATTAATTAGTTAATTCTCAAAATAAAAAGTTTTGTTTAGTGTAGAAGGATTTCTTAAAAATTTCAAGAGGCTTTTAACCTAGGGAGCCCCCGTGATTAGCTCAAAGGTTTCATAATTCTTTACTTAATTAGTATTTGTTTGTATTAAGTTTATTGTTCTTATTGCAGGTTTCTTAAGTTATGGTCTATTGGGACTTCCATAGCCCATTACCTGCAATAACCTAAAATCTCTATCATTCACAATGACATATAATTACTACTTTTCAAAAAGAAACGTTTAATAAATGAAATATCGTAGTCATCACATCCCTAATTATAATTGATGTTCTAGATCCTACTAGCTCAACACCAAACCAAACACATAATCATCACATCACTAATTATACTTGATGTTCCAGAGCCTACCAACTCAACATCAAACCAATCATAATATTTCTAAAAATATTGATGCTTTAGAGCCTACCAGCTTAACATCAAACCAAAATAATAATTCTAAATAAAATTGATGCTCCGGATATTACGGGCTCAACATCGAATCAAACATAATGAGTCTAGGTAATATTGATGCTCCAGAGTTCCCAACTCAACATACAAGGCATTTATATCTAATTCCTCCAAGACTTGATTAACAACAATACACATCAAATATGCTACACATCATATTACCAATTTCATAACTTGATACTTATAGTATCTTGCATAACATGTGTAAACCATTCCAACATGCCATCTATTCTTAATATTCCCATAAATGTTATGTTTACTTCTTTCCATTGTTTCAATAGGATTTCAAATCTATCACCTTGTTTCCTATTCGGTATCTTATAAATATGTACTTGGCATGAATAAATCATTCATGCATGTAACGGTAAAAATCCGTTTACTGGAACTTCTCGAACTTCCACTTTCGAAAATACAAATAATCCATGAATATATGTAAAAGTTGATAAACTAGATATGGTCTTTTACAAAATAGACTTTCCCTTGTTTATAATTGTTTAAAGGGTGTCTAACGCAACTCTTCATAAAGAGTTACACCATTTCACTAATTAATTATATTATTATATTATTCTTGTTTGTTGTTATTATATATATATATGTTGATATTTCTTTTATTATTATTGTATTCATAGCATTGCCTCTCTCTTAGAAAGGCTTTGTCCTCAAAGCATTATAACGTTGTCGCACCATTCTTTGTGACATCGTAGTTGATGAAACATTTCGGTACGAACTTCTAAGTGTAGAATATAGCTTCCGATATGTTGACGGATCAATCCAGCCAAAATTAATTTGTTGATGACTGTTGGGATTCTTTATTGATCTGTCGTCAGGAGCTTTGAGCACATTAGTACCATTATATTTCCACAATTCCCACTTTTTAGGATACTGGTTTATATGGTTGGGGTGTCAATAGGGAGTTATTGTTGTTTGTTTTTCTGTTTGTTTGAATTCTTTTTGAATTGCGGTGAAGAGTGAATTTGAATTTATTTCTTCTTCCTCAACTTGATTTTGTTTTCTGGAGAGTCTAGATGCTTCCTTCTGGATTTGTGCTAATTTTTTCTCCAGTAGATTGTTATTACTCTGAATTTTCTCGAACCTTTCGTCTTGTGACTTTTTGTCCTCTTTTAACTTCTTGACTTGTTCCTCTAGTTCTTGTTTAAAATTTCTGAGGTGTTGGTTTTCTTCTTGCTTTTCTAGTATTCTTCCTTCAAGGTCTTCATTTGAATGCTCCATCTTCTGACTATGTTTCTGCTTCTTGATTTTCATAAGTAATGTCTTGTTATGACTTCTTAGTCAAAATAATTTTTTGGTATTGCTTTCTAATTCATTCTTAATTTTGTTAATTTCTAGCTTATGTGTCTTCTTAATGTCGTCATACTATTGCTGAAGTTTTTCCCTCTGTTGTCGATGTCGACATAACTCGGATTCTTGATTTTATAGCTTTCTCTAGACTTGCACTAATTCGTTTTCTTTGTCCAAGATGAGCTTATTTAGATGCTTTATGTCATCTTCTAAGTCATCATGACTTCCATACGAAGATTCTTCGTTATCTTTGAACTTTTTTATTTTGTCTTCAAGGTTTTGATTGTGAAATTTCAAACGTGAGATTTCTTTATCTTTATTGAATAACCTTTTCTGTAGCTCTCGTTTATGATCTTCTAAACTACAATTCTCGTGTTCTGCTAAACAATTTCGCAATTCTTGGTTCATAATCTTGAATTGAAGATCTTCATTGGTTGCTTTAATTTTCTTTAATTCATCCAATGCTGCTTGTAATGGTGACGTCATCTCTAATTTTGAATTCGCCATAATTCCTGACTTTGGACGATAATTGGGTTTTCATTGATGATACTAGTCTCAACATTGGCAATAATTAGTCTTCGTTGACTTGACTTCTTGATAAGGGAGTCTTCCTTGATTTTGTCTTCTTCCCTTTCAAATTTTGGAAAGAATCCTTGTATTTTATTTTTATTTTTTAATAACAATGTTCAATATGATTTTTCTTGTAAAAATTATTTGTGTTGGTGCTCTTCTAATTTAATTTTCCCTTAATTTTTGTAAAATGGTGTAGAATGGTTGGTTGGGAGGAATTATTGTTTCCTTCCCCACCCATGTTCGAATCTCACTTTTTGTTTGTTGTTAGAGAATAAAACCAAACCCACTTCTCACAAAACCACATGCACTTTAAAACCATGTGCGGTTTTACTTCTTGTTTTTCTTCTTTTACTAAATCACTTTTTCTTATCTGTTTAGGACAAGGTCCTATAGGCTCTGATACCACACTTCTTGAACTTCCAGTTTCGAAAATATAAATAATCCATGAATATATATAAAAGTTGATAAAATAGATATGGTCTTTTAGAAGATAGACTTTCCCGTATTTATAATTGTTTAAAGGGTGTCTAATGCAACTCTTCATAAAGAGTTACACCATTTCACTAATTAATTATATTATTATATTATTCTTGTTTGTTGTTATTATTATTATTATTTATCTATATATATATATGTTGATGTTGATTTTTATTATTATTTTATTCATAACACAGCAATTGACTATTATTTAATCCACTTTCAATAGCATTATTTCATCTTTACAAAAAGAGTAATAATAACTCATACCATAAGTTACCTCATGTATTGCTTTCCATTTACTTAAGCTTGATGAAGCTTCCTGCACCCATGTGCACCTACATGCTTCACTCATAGTTTCTTTCCAAAATTTATTTTACAACATCATCTCTTTTGTCAACATAAAGCAAGACATAGAATATAACAACATGTTCCTATTTTGAGTGCACATAAACTCTTGATGCAACAAAATGTTCTTTATGCATAATCACAATGCATTACTTTTTCAACAAACATAGTCGTAACTAGACATCAATTACTTATACCTGAAAATATAATTCCTTGACTTACACCTTCATCATATTAAGCAAGATTCATACCTTACTTTGTTTATAATCTTGAAGACATATTATACTTTTAGTGCTAACACTAGCTTCACTACGCCATGCTTTATCTTCAAACATCTTTGCCTCAATGTATTAATATCATGCACTAAGACTTCCTAGCATAATCTCAACAAGTTATACATAGACTTGAATTTTACTCATTATGCATGTGAAAAATATCATGAGCATATTTGCATAGGCATGCCAATATGCATTACTGTTACATTCTACTATAATGCATTAATTTTTATTTGCATAATTCCTTAGTGTTTACGATTTATGATGCAAATGTCCATAAGATAATGTGACCATTCTTTTAACACATATGAAGGGATAATTATCTCAAGCATTGTCTCAAATACTTGTGACCAAGTAAAACATATGCACCTATGATTACGCATTCAACTAGTCATGCCAAGTTTCTAGAAACCTTTTACATACCACTATCAATCATGAATTTTAATCTATGATGAATAAAGCATTCCTCATAATCAACTTAAGTCATGCTTCCTATAGCATAATTAAAGTTACCCATACTTCAATATATAAATTTTCATTGTACTTTCAACATTATGCATTGAAATGTTTTAATGATTTAATTTCCTAAGCAAGTCAGCTACATCATACCAATATGGTAGATGCACTCTATTCCTCTTACATAGTTTCATGGTTTTTATGGTTCACTCATGTGTGTCTATAAAATTCTATAACATAAGATAATTGTTAATTCTATGCATACATGCTTCTTTATGGCCATGATTTTCCACTCATACACGGAGGTAGACAATATATACTTTGCCCAAAAAGGCACATATTTACTAGCTTATTGCTATCACATAATCAAGTCTCTAAGCGCCTTTACATGCTTTGACTACCATTCAAAACCATATAGTCTATGTTTTCTATGCTCAATAAAACATCTTAATTAACCAACTTAAGCCATGCATATCGAACGAAGTAAGCAATTGCTACACAAAACTTCATTCGATACTTAATATTTCACAGATCACACAACATACATTAGGTTGTAGTGCTGTTAATCTACTCTGATACCATTTGTAATGTACCCAATTTTAGGGGAACAAAGTATAAATTTGTTCCTTATCATGTCTAAACAAACCAAATACGTTAGTCTCTTCATTTCATGATGTTAAAATTAATGAGGAAGAACATTCCCAATGCTTGTATTCCTTCATCAGGCTAAACTGGACTTTTAACATGTATTAATTTACAATATTAATTAAATAACATTGGGGACAAATTGGTTTACCTTTCAAGTCTTTAACTTCCATTCTGTTAAGCATAGTGAACTTATATTAAGCTTATCTAATAATTATACTTATACATTCAAACAGCATAAATAGTCGACAATCACCATGTGTAAAATCATTAACATATCCACCATCAAATAACATACGAATTCTTGAGACTGATCCATAAACCTTTTGAGGATTGCACTATTCCACGACTATAGATATCCTTTACTATTCAAAAGAATACTTACTTAACTATTGACCATGCTCAACTTCATTAAAAAAGTGAATAACATGAGTACACTTAACTACTCAAGATTGTTCAACCAAGCAATAGAGGGAAGATTCCAAGTTATAATAGTTAAATTATAGTCAATTCTTTTTATTGGTGCCATGTTTACTTTTCAATTGTGAACCAATAGCCACTTGCAATATAGTTGCTTGTTTTCATTTTTCCATAATACATAGCAATTTATGTCGTACCTATGGATATACTGATGAGACACATAACCTTCGCCTCTTTCCAGCTACTCTTAAAGCTGCTTCATTGAAATGGTTCATGGGATTAGGAGAACATACTATAACCAGTTGGGATGACATGAAAAAGATTTTTCTTAAGAAATATCAAACATACTGTAGATCTAAAGATTTGAAAGATGATATTTTTAGGATGTCTCAGCAAAAAGATGAAAGTTTAGAAGAATATCTTGAGATATTTTCGTATAACCTATAGAAATCCAAATATAATTCTTTAACATATGATATCACTAGGAAAATCTTTTTGAAAGGCATAAGAGATGAGTATCTTGATATTTTGAATGTAATGGAGAAAGGAGATGTCACACTACTAAAATTTTGCCTTAATATTCGATTAATTATAAGCTTTTACTAACAATTAAAATTTGCATCATATTATTATTATATATATATATATATATATTTTTTTTTACTTTTATAGTATATTTAGGGGAACCCAATTTACATCTTTATGCACAAAGCTTTTCTTCTCTTAACATTAAACTTACATGCTCTTGTCACAAAAAGAAAATACATACTATATCTCTTATCCTACAAATTGGAAATAAAGTGATTATCATTATTTCACTCATTTCCAAAATTATAAACATTGCATATAACTATGAACCGTTCATGTGTGTGTGATGATACGTGTGGGAACGTTACGAACCATTTTAACAAGTACTCCATATAACATAAACAACTCCATTATAAATAAAAAGAAAGGTTCTAAATATAATTACACATTTTTCTATGAATTAAGCGTAGTTCCCAAAGGTAGAAAAACTATTACTTTAAAGGGAATCCTATAAATCAACTTGCTAAAAGAATCTGATAAGATATACTTTAACACAACTAAACCATTATTTATGCTAAATGAAAAATGAGCAACTACATTGACTAAACATTCGTTTTCAAGGAATCAATGTTATCATTATTACTAAAACATAAATAAAAAGGGCATACGTAAATGGTTTACGGTAGCATTCGTAATGCATGGAAGGACGCCGAATCAATCGACCGAGATTATAGGGATGTGAGGAATAAGCAGCAGCTTATCCCGGGCTCAACACGGTTAGGTGAAGACTGCCAACCACCAGCAGAAGACGAGGGAGAAACGGAGGTCGAGAGTATACAACCGGAAGTTTTACCCATCTCGTCACTGTACATCCTAAACTAAATACTTCTTTCCTTTTTAAACACAAAATAGTTATAAAAAGTTAAACTATAAGTTAAGTGTCCAACAGTACGAGGTTATCCGAAATTAGAAAATCAGTAGATCCTTCTAAAAGAACAACTAAGCCACTATTCTAAAAGCCGACAAGCATTCAATTAAGACGAGAGGGAGCAAATCGTCACACTACCATGTTGGCAGCTGGCCAAGCCGGATAACGCAGAGATGTGGTTAACAGTCCAATATATATATTTATATATGAAGAGTTCGACGAATATAGAGGGAGAACAAGCCATTGGATCTGGCTCTTTCTTCTCAAAACGTTTTACACAGCAAACAAACTAGATAATAAAATATCTATGAATATATGCAGAGTTCGGCCCCAAGCCTTACACGCATAAGGGCAAAATACAGGTAGAACAAGGGTTCGACAGTCGCATAATTAAAAGAGAAAAGGAACACTATTGTCATCATAAGAGCACTTGCAGACCGATGTAGTTTCTACAGTTGCATGAATACTAGAAGGGAACGGTATTAACCACATAAATAAACATGATTCAATAGATACTGCTGTTGTAAACGAAATAAAATCAATAATTTAAGCAGAGATCCACACTGTCATCGCACAAGCAGAGACGGAGGTGATTATTCTCCACCATAGTAGCAAAATACTGTTGTATTGGCAGTTGGTGTATGGAAATTTGAACGAAGTTAAAAATATGGTCGAGATGATACGGGTTTCGTACAGTTAACTATTTATTTACGCAATTTTAAAAGAACTAATCAAATTCATATTGATACAATAAAATATAAAACTCCAAAGCATGGTAGATTAATAAAAAATTTATTTAAGAAAAAAATTTAAAATACTTTTTCAAATTCTTATAAATTTACCATCCCACGAACAAAAATAATAATCTTGAATCAAAGAAAATAAGAATTTACCATGCCTCCAACAAAAAAATAATCCTGAATAATCTAGATTATATGTTGTTAGGGTTATTATAATTTAGTGTTAGTATATGTTATATTGTTAGGCTTTTATATCAGTTATTACTATTACATTAGTTTTTTTATTTAAGTTTTATTTTATTACATGTAATGTTTTTATTTAAGTTTTATGTTATATAATTGTTATTTTAATTTTACATTTTAGTATTTATTATTTATCAAAAAGTAAATTTATGTAGGTTTTTTGTTTTGATTTTTTTAAGTCAGTTTATATAAAAATAGATTTATGTAGGTTAAGTTTTATTTTTAAAGTTTTCAATGAAAAAGATGTTAACATTTGGAATGATTATGTATAATTTTATTTTATTTTTAAATTAAAATGGTATGTTTTTTGTATTTATAAGATGTCTGTCCTACTTGATTTTTTTATTATGTATTTTTTCCTTATTGTATCCGAATCATATCCGTACTCAAATCTTGCTACTATGCTCTCCACCCAGTAGGTAAACAGGTAAATAATGACGAATCAGGTCTCCATTGAACCGTCATCTCCTTTGGGAGTGGATCGCAGATGAAGGAAGGAAGCATACATACAAAACCAGTGTTAAACGAGTATGGAGAGACTCGTTACCACGACTGCCAGAAAAGATAGGGAGTGGGATCGGGCTTGAACCAGCCGTCCTCTCCCTGTACAAAAAGGAATAAAATATCCAATGATTCTTGTACGTAATTTAATCAATCTAAAGTGGAGATCCCCTAACGCAGTAGGGTTACACAAACATTAATGCATTAATTCGATTCATACAGTTTTATCTGAAATGAAACTCACAGATCGCGATATTACCCAAAAGAAATTCTACCGCAGGAAGTTCCGATAATCAAATACTTTATTCCTAAATTATAACTGATCACCAATAGTTATAGAAATAAACTTACTTGATCAGAAGAACGGAGACAATTCCCATCTGGAAAGCAAAGGAGACGAACCAATTCATCCCAACCATATAGAATCTAAAAGCACCAGACCTCACCCCCGAGCTAGATCACCACCTCCACTATTGGACTAGCACGACTGCAACGCAGCACTCCCTCCTATGAGTCTGTAACAGTCAAAATGATGGACTTATCAAACAAGAGGATTCAACAAAATTTCTCCAGCATAATAATACTTCTTTTTGCACAACATCTGTGATGCTCTCTTAGTGCTCCTCTTTATAGTTTTTGCCTAGGACTTGTGCCATCACCAACTCAATCTCAAGTAATCCTCAGATCCTATTTTTGGGGATCTTGTCTAGAGTGTTGAGTACTCCACTTGGATTGATTGGTTTATCATAATGATTTGTGCTATCTCTTGTCCATAGTGGTAGGTGGTGTCCCCTCTTTCAATTGATCCTCTCCAATGTTGATTTCTTTTATTGAAAATAATAATAAAATATTTTTTGTGTACATCATTCTCACATAAGTGTGAGTTAGTGTGAGTTACAGTTTGTGAGTTTTAATAACTCAAATAATAAATAATAAAAATAATAATCCTTTCAAAAATGTCTTGTGAGGGGGTATCACAAGAGATATTTCTTACTTACCATTTGATGAGATTACATAGTTATGTCAAAAGTATTCACAAGGAAGAGCCATAAATGGAAAGAGGGATGTAACTTCCAAAATAACTAAATCAACAACAGGAGGTATATCAAGAGCTGAGCTTGAAAACTTATTAGATCCCTTCAAAAATGACCTTCTAAGTAATTTAGGGACACAAGTTGAAACATCAAAAAATAAAAAAAGACAAAAACAACAAGATCAACAAGATCAAGCTCTGCAATTTTTTGTCCTAAATGTAGAAAGAAACATCCATTGAAAGAATGTCCTATAAATAATGTGAAGATTTGTGGTTTATGTACAGAGAATCATAACACTGATGATTGTCCTAGGTTTAAAGAATTACAGGTAGCTCGAGTGGAAGAAAGTCAAAGCATGGAGTCTCTCTATCTTATGGCGCAGAAAAGACCATGGCAACCACCTTTTCCAGGTATGTTTCAAGACCCTATGCAACAATCTTCTCAGAGTTATCAATATCGTGTTTAGAATTCATGGAATGCTCCTGTGCCTTGGTAAACTTGGTCTGCTCAGCAAAACCAAAACCAATCTACTCCAGGTTGGCGAGGATATGCTTAGAGATATCAAACATATCAACAAACCTATCCATAGCCTTACCAACAATATTTTTCTTATCCACAATACCAGAAGAATCAGCCCTCATTTCCTCCACAACAAAACCCTACTTCCCAACTAGCCCAACCTCAACAACTTCATCTACCATCGAATCAACCTCCACCTCAACCAACACAGTTACTAGCCCATCCAGTACCCAATCCTAATAACATAGTGGAAAATCCCGTGTATAATATTAATGAAGGAACCACATTTTCATACTCAATCCTTCCTATTCAAAACATCCACTTGCGGTCTGGAAAAACTTTGGCAAAAGAATCTGCTATTATTATAGAAGAACACATAGAAGAAGAGAAAAATCGAAAAAAATCTAATACAGAAAATTTGCAGCTAGATTTACAAAATCATAAAGGTAAAACAATATTTCCTAAAACACCTCCTTTTCCAGAAAGGTTAATTAAGGAAAAATTACCAATTGCTCTTCCTGATTTTGATGTCTTAAATAAATTAAAAAATGTCTGCATCAAAATTCCTTTGTTACAATCCATAAAAGATATTCCAATCTATACCAAAGTAATTAAGGAGTTATGTCTAAATAAAAGAAAGGAGGATCCACCAACAATTCATGTAATTGGAAATTTAGCAGGCCTAATGTCAAATACTGTTTTCATTGAAAAATATGTTGATCCAGGAATTCCAATGTTAATAATCACTATCAACAACTTTTCAATTTCAAAAACATTAATTGACTTAGGTGCAGCTATTAATGTAGTGACACTGGAAACAATGAAATATCTGGACTTGCAAAATCTAAGACCAACCACTACAGTCTTAGAGCTAGTTGATCGGTCTAAAATCACACCAGAAGGAATACTAGAAGACATCATAGTTTCTTTGGATTCATGGGAATATCCAGTAGATTTCATAGTTCTTCAACCAAAGTCTAATCTAGGAGGGCATCCATTGATTCTTGGAAGACCCTGGTTGGACACAGCTAACGCTTTTATTGGTTGTAGAGAAGGAAATACGATCATTTAACATTGAACAGAAAGGAAACAAATTACACTGTATCTTCCTGCTCAAAGACCTTCTATGACAGATCAGTTATCTTGGATTGATGAAACAAAAGAGAAACAGGAAGAAGTAATTCAACCCATCTTAAGTATTAATCAACTTTTTGATTTTCGAGAGGAAAATAATGTAGATTTGCTAGATTACTTTATTTGTGAACCAGATATCTTTGAAGAATTAAGAAACATGTAGTATGTTATTGCAGATCAGGTCTTAGGCCAGAATTTTCAGGAAAATTGCACAGTTAATTCTTTGGAATCATCACTTAATGATATTTTTTCTGTTCATTCAATAAATAATGCTCAAAGCAAAACAATCGAAATCAGGCCTGGGAAACACTTGAATATTGGTGCACATCTTACTTTATCACAAGAAGAACAATTGATTGAATTATTGAATAAATATCAAAAGGAATTTGCTTGGGAATACACTGACATGGCAGAAATTCATCATGAAACATGCACTCGTCACATCTACACAGATGATAATATCAGACCTTTAAGGAAACCTCAACGAAGAATGAACCCCACACTGAAAGAGATAGTTAAAGAAGAATTGCAAAAGTTATTAAAGGTAGGATTTATCTACCATATCTCTAACAATCAATGGGTTTTTCTGTTAGTTGTTGTTCCCAAGAAAAATGGAAAATGGAGAATTTGTGTCGATTATAGGGAGTTAAACAAAGAAACACTTAAAGATTATTTTCCATTGCCATTCATTGATTAGGTATTAGATGCGCGAGCTCGAAAACACTATTTTTCATTCTTAGATGGTTCCAGTGGATACAATCAAATCAAAATTGCATCAGAAGACCATGACAAAACTACTTTTACATGTCCCTGGGGTACATATGCCTATAAGGTTTTACCTTTTGGTCTATGTAACACTCCAACTACTTTTCAGAGAGCAGTCCTAGCTATTTTTTTTATTTAACTCATGAATGCGTTGAAGTATATATGGATTATTTTTCTATGTATGGCAATACTTTCGATGACTCCTTGGAAAAGTTAGAGGGAATCCTAAAAAGATGCATTGAATCAAATCTTTCCCTTACCAATGAAAAATGTTTCATGATGTTAACTGAAGGGATAGTGTTAGGTCATCATATTTCATCATCTGGAATAAATGTGGATCTTGCAAAAATACAAATCATTGTGAATTTATCTGAACCAAAAACTCAAAAGGATGTGAGAATTTTTTTAGGATATGCAGGCTATTACTGAAGGTTTATTGAAAATTTTAGTAAAATAACTTTTCCCTTATTCAAATTGCTTTTGAAATATGTACATTCTCATTGGGATACTAATTGTCAAGTTGCCTTTCAGAAACTTAAAGAGAAGCTCTCAACTGCACCCATCTTAAGGGGACCAAGTTGGGCATTACCATTTCACATCTCTACCAATGCATCAGATACTGCAATAGGGGCCTCATTGGGTCAAAAAGAGAATGTCATGACTTATGCTATTTACTTTATTAGAAAAAATCTAACCCTTGCATAATTGAACTACACAGTTACTGAAAAGGAGATGTTGGCAGTAGTTCATGCTGTGAACAAATTTTGTCATTACATTACTGGTTATGAGATCTTTGTCCATATAGATCACTCTGCCTTACGATATTTAATGAACAAATCGATTACTAATGGTAGGATAACAAGATGGTTATTATTTATGCAAGAATTCAACATTACTGTCCTAGATAGACCTGAAAGAGAAAATCAAGTGGCATATTTTCTGTCTTGATTAAACAATTATTGTGATGTTGTTCCTGTTTCAGATAGTTTCCTTAATGAACACTTATTTTCTATTTTTGTTATAACTCCATGATATGCTGATATGGCTAACTATTTATCATTAGGAAAGCTACCTCCATCTATGTCATCAAAAGAAAAGAAAATAATTATTAAGCAAAGTGCTAGACACATATGGGTCAATGGAGATATTTTCTATACAAGATATGATCTTATCATTAGAAGATGTGTACGACAAGATGAGATTTTAGAAATTTTAAAATCTTGTCATGACGAACCATGTGGTGGCCATTTTGCAGATAAAAGAACAACATACAAAATACTCAACTTGGGGTATTACTGGCTCTCTCTTTTCAAAGATTCTAAGAAGTATGTTAGGAGCTATGATATTTGTTAAAGGATGGGATGACCAGTACCATCTGATGAGATGCCGCTCCAACCACAAGTCCTCATAGAGCCATTGGAAAAATGGGCTCTTGATTTCATCAGTCCAATCAATCCACCATCACAAGGGAAGAGGCACATTTTGGTATGTACTGACTATGTTACAAAGTGGGTAGAAGCCAAACCATTACCAAGAGCCACAGAACAAACAGTAGTCAATTTCCTCTTTGAAGAAATATTTGTTAGATTTGGAGTTCCTAGAGAGATTGTTACTGATCAAGGGGCATAGTTTACTTCTAAACCGGTGCAAGAGATAGCAACCAAGTACAAGATCAAGCACATAAAATTGACACCTTATCATCCACAAGCCAATGGCCAGGTGGAGCCTACCAACAAAAATTTGGAAGCAATAATAACCAAGACAATTCAGATGCACAGAAAATATTGGTCAGCTAAGGTTACTAATTCTTTATGGGCATATAGAATTACCTGGAAAAACAGTACTAGTTTTTCTCCCTATCAGCTAGTCTATGGTAAGCAAGTACTATTACCAATTGAATTCCAAATTCATACTTTTAAATTAGCAGTTGATTTAGGGATGGATCTTTCTGAAGCACAACAAGAAAGGGTATTGCAGTTAAATCAATTATATGAGATAAGACAAGCTGTAATAGAACAAAATATTTTGGTACAACAACAGAGAGCCCAATGTTGGAATATTCTCCCCATCATTTTTCAGTTTTGCATGCATCCAGTCATCATCATGGTGGACCTCCCAGCTCCTAGAGCTTGGTTCTAGCTCTCCACAACCTATCTATAGCCCCCAAGGGTCCTCCCACCTACCAAATCTTCCCTTCTCCAGTATTTTGCATGGTAAGTGTGCCTTTCTCACCTATGACAGCCAGTTAGGCGCCTTTCTCACCTACCAGTCAGTTATCACTCAGTTCTTCCTTGATTTAAGGCTAGATTGACTCCTCCATTGACTGTTTCACTCCGATGGACCTCCAGTGAGACTAGTCTTCCCATTCTAACTCCAATTAGCTCCTCATGCCCCCTCCACTAAGCCTCCTTCATTCAGTTAGTGCATACTTCACTCAGTTAGACTCAGTTAACCACACTTGACTGACTGTTACCATTGATGACTGATACATTGACTGGATGATGAATCCACTATCATCCAAGCCATACTATGAGTTAGAAATTGGAATTCCCTACTTGGCCTATTCGAATCCTATATGATGCCATCTTCGTGGCTATTGTACTCATTCACTTACATTCTTATTCATTGTATTATATGGAGATATTGTTCTATTCTACTCTCTTTATGAGTGATCATTGAGTGTCTCCTTCTCTTATTCTTTGCAACATTCTTGATAGTTGATTGTGAGTTACTATAGCTGCTAGATCTCTTGCAGATTCTTACATGGTATCAGAGTAGGAAGCAGCTATTCGAATTACAACAGTTGCAGCATTTCTTTGAGCAACTATATTTCAGTTGTGCGCCAGAAGCCTCTAAGTTTCCACAGCAAATACTGGTGCTATTACTTGAATTCATTGGAGAAATCTAGTGAGGTCTAGCTAGGTGTGAAGGACTTAGTCCACGTGCTAAGTGTCCTTAAGGTAGTGTTCAATCGAAGTGTAGCATTCGCCATCAACACATCTTTTATTGTTTTGCAGGTTTATTCACCCGTTCGAAATCTTCTTCAACTATTCGACTTTCTCTATTCAAATGGATCTAAAGCTTACATCTTCCAACTATGTTTAGTGAAAAGCCAAAATGACTCTCTTCATGAGATCAAAGAGCTTCACTTGAATACTCAATGGAACAATGGTAGAACCAATCAGTGCAGTTGAAAAGTCCAAATACTTGGATCGGCTTGATGAAGCAATTGGTCTCCTCCTTCTCTCAATTTTTGATTATCAACACTTTCATGTCATCGATCTTACATCTCCGAAAGAGGTGTGGGACAAGCTCGAATCTCTTTTTGGGCCAAAAGATGATATGGAAGCACACAAATTGGAGAATGAGCTCATATGTTTGATTCCTATCATCTTCGAATCTATCAATTCCTTTCTCACCACGTTCAAAATCTTGATACCACAATTGAAAAGATATGAGATAGTGAAGGAATATAAGCAACTTATACTTGCCATTCTCTCAAAGTTGGGGGAAAACTTCTCAATTTTTGTCTCTACCTTCTAGTCAGCTAGGTTGTCTATTCCAAGATTGAAGTTTCCCTCATTTGATGATTTTACACAATATCTTACCCAAAAGGAAGAGAATTTGATTTCAATGGGAATGATCCAACCCAAATTGGATTCAGCCCTTACAGTTGCAGAGAGAGCGAATGATATAGGAAAGCTAGAGATTCCTGATGATACAAGGCCTACACACCAGTCAGATAGAGCTTCATACTCTAAGAAAGCCAAAAATTTTAAAAAGAGAAAGGAAGAGTGCACATACTATCATAGAGGGCCTCATCCTAAGAGTGCTTGCATGCGAAAGACTATAGATTTGATGGCAAAATTACTTGGAGAGAACAACCTTCGTGTACCAGCATGTGCAAGGAAGAAAGATTTTGAATCTTCTAGATCTAAAGACAAAGAAAGATGTCATTCCTACATGGAAAGTGCATCAACAGATTCTTCTTTCATCATAGATTCAGGGGCCTCAAGACACATTTCTTCTTCCAAGAACCTCTTCTCTAACTTCGAGAGCTCAGTTGTCCCACCTATCATGATGCGAAATAATGCAGAAGTCTCCTCTCAAGGTATTGGAAAAATCAATCTTGACCATGGTTACTTTTCTGATGTGCTTTATGTTCCTTCTCTTACAGCTAACTTACTTTCAGTATATCAAATGACTCACATTGGAAACCCCAAAAGGGTGATCTTTTCTTCAAATGAGGTCGAGATACAAGACATGGTCTCAGGTGAGATCATTGCAAAAGGAGTTTCAATTCACAACTCCAATCTATATGAGTTCTCACACTTTCTGCCTCTCTTGAAGCAATCATCCCTCCATACTCATGCCAATGAAGAAAGCAGGTTGTGGCATGAAAGATTTGGGCATCTCAACTACAAATACTTGCATGACATGCATGCAAAGGATATGGTTGATGGGCTACCCAAAATCAAATTTGCCAAAGGTAACTGTCATGGTTGTTTGACAGGAAAACATTCTGAGAAGAAATTTGAAAAGGGAAAGGCTAGGAGAGCCTCTCAACCCCTTGATCTTGTTCATAGTGATGCGGCTGGTCCGTTTCCCGATCTGTCTCTAAACAAGGCAAGGTATGTGCTCACTTTTGTGGATGATTATTCTAGATTCACTTGGGTATATTTCCTTAGATTGAAATCAGAAGTATTTGGTTTCTTCAATTTTGTCAAGTCCTCTGTAGAGAAACTTTCAGAAAGGAAGATAAAATCCATTCACACTGACAATGGTGGTGAGTACATTAAGGGTGAGTTTAAAGATTTCTGTACTGAAGAGGGCATTGAAATGCAACACACTGTTCCCTGCACACCACAATAGAATGGTGTAGCTGAAAGGAAGAACGGAACATTGAAAGATATTGCCACTTGCATGCTAAAATCAAAGGGATTACATCCTATTATTTGGGCAGAAGCCATCAACTATGCCACTTATCTTCAGAGCAGAGTTCCTCATAAGGGAATTACTGACTCTACTCCTTTTGAAGCATGGATGGGATACAAACCTGATGTATCTCATCTTAAAGTATTGGGATCTAGAGCATGGGCAAGGATTCCAGCTGACAAAAGGAGAGCTCTTGATTCTCAAAGCAGGGAATGCATTATGGTGGGATATGCATCTGATGCAAAGGCTTACAAGCTACTTGATCCGTCCTCCAAGAACACATTCTTGGAGAGAAGTGTTCAGTTTGAGGAATGGCCTCTTCATGACATTTCCTCTATTGAGAAAGGTAGCTCACCTACCACTCCTCCCTTGATTCATGAGATTGATACATCTTCATATGATTCTTGGAAAGGAATGTCACTTGCCTCCTTCAGAGCTAAGTCATGATATGCTACGTTAGCACCTTCAGTCTATTTTGAGGGATGGATTTCTTCCCACTGAGTTTTCCCTCTTTCCTCACTTAGTTTATTTTATATTGATTGTACAGGGTGACCTTTGGTCTCACTAACCATGGCCCTATCTTGTTGTTTTACAGGGTGACCTTTGTTCTTAGTCACCAGGGCCCTACTCTTCAGTTATTTTCTCATAGTATAGCTTGCAGGGGAGTGTTGGAATATTCTCCCCATAATTGTTTAGTTTTGCATGCATGCATGCATGCATTCTACATGCATCCAGTCATCATCATGGTGGACCTCCCAGCTCATAGAGCTTGGTTCTAGCTCTCCAAAGCCTATCTACAGCCCCCAGGGGGACTCCCAGCTACCAAAGGTTCCCTTCTCCAGTATTTTGCATGGCAAGTGCACCTTTCTCACCTACCACATCCAGTTAGGCACCTTTCTCACCTACCAGTCAGTTATCACTCAGTTCTTCCTTGATTTAAGGCTAGATTGACTCCCCCACTGACTGTTTCACTCCGATGGACCTCCACTGAGACTAGTCTTCCCATTCTAACTCCAGTTAGCTCCTCATGCCCCTCCACTGAGCCTCCTTCATTCAGTTTGTTCCTACCTCACTTAGTTAGTCTCAGCTAACCACACTTGACTGACTGTTACCATTAATGACCGATACACTGACTGGATGATGACTCCACTATCATCCAAGCCACACTTTGAGTTAGGAATTCGAATGCCCTATTTGGCCTATTCAAATCCTATATGATGCCATCTTCATGGATATTGTACTCATTCACTTACATTCTTATTCATTGCATTATACTGAGATATTGTTCTATTCTACTGTGTTTATGAGTGATCATTGAGTGTCTCCTTCTCTTATTCTTTGCAACATTCTTGATAGTTGATTGTGAGTTTCTACAGCTGCTATATCTCTTGCAGATTCTTAAACCCAATGGCATGATAAGTTCATCAAAAAGAAACAATTTCACATTGGTGAGTGGCCCTTATTGTTTGATTCGAAGTTTAGAGACTTCAAATCCAAGTTCACAACTAATTGGGTTGGTCCATATGAGATTACAGAGGTCTATGGCAATGGCTCAGTCAAATTACAAACAATAGATGATGAAGAAAGTACATTTGTGGTCAATGGCCATAGGTTAAATCTCTACACTAAGCTTGTCAACAAAGAAGATTTCCTACAGCAGATTTCTTAGCAGAGGGAGATGGAAGTGCTAGATAAACACATCGGTGTTTCTCCTTCACCTTCCTCTTAAAATATTTCTTTTTTATATTAAAAAATAATACAAAAAAAAGAAAAGAGAAAAAAAAAAAGAAAAAAAGAAGAAGAAGAAGTTTTGTTGTGAAAACCAGGAAACTAGCTCAACATAAACTTGAATTTTCATTGGAAAACCAAGTTTACTTGGCCATTGAAAATTCTCAAAAACATTTTTCAAATTCCTAGTTTCAGTTCTTTCATGGGTTGTTCTTCCAACATGCAGTTTTCCATATTAGTTTTTCACTGCAAATAAAGTTTTTGTTCGACTTGAGGACAAGTCAATAAATAGGGATGAGAGGGATGAGCATATCAATCTTTCTGATCATATCAAGCTTTTCTTTTCAAGTTTTGAAACCCTCCAAGCCTCCTCCATATGCCATAAATTTCATTCCAACATAAGAAGATCCGACTTCTAGAGGGAACTGAGAAGAAGCACATTTCATTTGCAAAGGGACCTGAGACAAAGACACAGCAAGCTACAACTAGAAGGAACATCAAGACAATTTGAAGCAGAAGACACATCAAAGAAGAAGACACATCAAAGCAGAAGAAACATCAAAATCTATAGCAAAATAGCAAACCATCCACTTCAAGAAGCATGAAAAACACAAAGGAATATCAAGAAAGTCTGTAAGAATTTTGATTTTTATGTTTTAAAAGTTTGCATGGTTCTTTATTTTTGAGTAATGACAACATGCCTATCACCCTCACAGTCCTGGCCATCTACCCATTCACCTATTGTAGGTCTCAAAATTAGTGGTCCAGTAAAGATAGAGGTACTTTCATACTTTTTGATCCATGCATCCTATAAGCAAGCTTTAATTCTAGTATCAATGAAGGGATGAGGAAGGGTTCTTTAACCTAGAAAATTCAAAAATTTTGTATGTTTTTCTCTATATACTCTATTTTATTTGCATATTATGCATCAAGTTAAAGGTGATAAAAGAGTATATAAGTGGATTAAAAAGGTCGGTGAAAAACTCAGCAGCTAGTTTGAGTGATGATTGGAAAAGAAAGAGGGGAATCATTGGATCTTACCCCTTTGAAATCTTCCTATGCATAGGGAGGCGCACTCTTCCAATTTGAAATTCAAAGTGTTCCAACCGTATTTTCTCATTCCTAGACTTCACTCCCACGATGGTTGAAAGGGTGAAGGAGTGATAAGTAAACCAAGGAAAGGAGGTATTAACAGAGGCATTACATAAAGAATCAGAGGAAGAAAACATAGCTTGTTAACTAATAAACTCAAGTATTTTTCTCCATTATTTTCAGCAAGAATCTTTCACGTTGTATGATGAAGAGAAACACCATCTGCATGCAGCCATAGAAGTGTTTATCTCGAGACATGTTCAGAAATGAGTCACCAAGGGAAAGGTAAACATGAAATGTTTTAAGATTTTCTATATTTGACTTCCAGAATTTGCTAGATTCGACTTCCAGAGAAACAATTAAAAACAGAAAAATTTTCATAGTTGAGAATTAAAATTGCAAGCTACGGTTAAGTTCTGCTTGTAGTTTTATTTGCACAGAAGGATTCTTGCTTTTGAAATTGCAAAATGCTGTCGAGACTAGAACCAGAAAAATTCGATTCCTCTGTCATTCATGAAAAATGTATGAAAATGTTTGAGAGGAAACAGTGGGTTCCTTTCTTTTGAAAAATTTTGATGGACATAATGACAATGTTAGCCTAGAGTTTGCTTGTTCATTTGATGGTGAAAGGGCTATAGTTGGTAATCTCACCTTTAGATTGTCTGAGGACGTTATGGCACAAATCATTGGATTACCTCAATAGGGAGAGAGGTTCTCTAAGAAAAAGCAATTTGAGGAGGAGGCATGGACACCCTTCTTATGCAGATCAAGGGAAGTCTCAGTAAAATGGAAGAAAGGAATACCAAGGAGTTGGTTTATTCATCCTTGGGATGAAATAACATATATCATCTAGAGATTCCTCACTTGTGAAGGAAGATTCAGTATTATATATCTCTATCACGTCAAGGTAATGCAGCATTTGAGGGGTGACTGTGAGATTAATATACCTTATTTTCTATTACAGGGCCTTTCTAAGATGGCTAAAGCTGTTCAAAAATGTTTTGAAGACAAGATCACAAGACTTTTTCATTGTGGGCTCATCAAGATAATCATCATACATGAATTACAAAGACAATCCTTGACATGGTAGCAATTTGCAATTCATAATAAGTTTGAAGAACCAGAAGAGATACCTGAAGAGGGATTGAAAGAAGATGAAGTGCTAATGATAGGAGGCATTGAAGTTGAAGAACAAAACCCTAAGTAAACAAGCTCAAAACCGCCTAAGGGAGGAATGAAAGAAGATGAAATGATGATGATAACAGACAATGAAGATAAACCTAAGGCAACAAGTTCAAAACCGCCTAAGGGAGGAATGAAAGAAGATGAAGTGTTGAAGATAACATACAATGAATATGACTCTAAGGAAACAAGCCCAAAATAGCCTAAGAGAAGAATAAGAACAAGGAGCATGGTGAAAGAAGAAAAGGAATTCCAAGAAAAAGATAAGATCTTCACCACTTATGAGAAGAAATCAAGGAAACGTCAGCAAGCTCAGAAAAAGCATGCACTAGAAAATGATGATGAGGCACAACAAAAGCATTATGCATACATTCAATCCTTGGAAATTCAAGATGAAAGTCTAGCAGGTGAGATTGGGAAACATGATGAAGAAGCGAATATCATCTCTGAACAAAAAATTGTAGAAGAAATTATGGAGATAGATGTTCAAACAATTGAAAAGACTCCAACTGACAGAGAGGAGCAAGATAATGAGGATACAACCATCATTTCTCTTGTCTTTGAGTA